>JAANSN010001792.1:0-29550 GCA_036850665.1 Dicranocentrus wangi | reverse complement strand
TGGAATTTTGTTGGCTCCATCTCTGCTCAGAACCATTTTTAGAAGGAAATCTTTAGCCGTGCCTGATCTTTTGATGTTCCAGTTCCATTCATGCATTAAATTAAACCACCCAGACATAATAATTATACTACTACATACGAAATTTCAGCTCTCTACACCAAAACGCACGGAAAATATGAAGGCAAACATTTCGAAATTGTCGATTTCCTTGAAACCCCATACCCTGAGTAATCTTATGAATGCCCGATCAATAAACAATCCGACTGCATATTCAAGTAATAATATTGAAATATACAGGCATGATCTCATAATTTCTTAGTAGACCTTTCTTAATATTTTTAAGCATAATAAGAAAACGGTCCGACTGCATTTTACCAAGTTTTATAACTACCAAATGTAATTTACATATCCCAAAATCCCAATATAGCATCGTTAAGATTTGCTAAACCTAGTGTAAAATGTCGAAGTGCTCATGCTCACAATCGAAACTTTCGGCGAAAATTTACTATTATCTTGTTGTAGATCCCGTAAAACCAAGAATGGACCTCTGAGCCAGATTCTTATCGATTTTTATGCTAATGAAAATTTACATAACAAAAGATATTGTAACCAAAAGTTTACACAACGGATATTCTAAGTAAAAGTCTGCATAACAAAAAATATTCTAGAATGTCTTTTATTACGTAAATTTTTATTAGCAACACAATCGATGAGGATCTAACGGAAAAGTTTTTGCTTGGCTTAAACCAGCCCATATCAACTAAAATCCCCATAGTAACCTAAATGCCCATATTAACCAAAATCCCCCATAGTAACTTAAGTGCCCATATTAACCAAACCCCATATCAACCAAAATCCCCTCCCCATAGTAACCTAAATGCCCATATTAACCGAAATCCCCATAGTAACCTAAGTGCCCATATTAACCAAATCCCCATATGAACCAAAATCCCCATAGTAACCTAAATGCCCATATTAACCGAAACCCCCATAGTAACCTAAGTGCCCATATTAACCAAATCCCCATATCAACCAAAATCCCCATAGTAACCTAAATGCCCATATTAACCGAAATCCCCATAGTAACCTAAGTGCCCATATTAACCAAATCCCCATATCAACCAAAATCCCCATAGTAACCTAAATGCCCATATTAACGAAATCCCTATATCAACCAAAATCCCCATAGTAACCTAAATGCCCATATTAACCAAAAGCCCATATCAACCAAAAACCCGGCAGCAAGACAGAATCCTGCAATTCGGGTAACATCATATTTGATTAATGGGGTTGTTTTGTATTGCCTTGGGGATTTTATGTTACTATGGGGTTCTTGGGTAAAATGGAGTTTTTGGTTAGTTCTTGGTTGATATTGAAGTCTTGGTTGCCATGAGGATTCTGTGTTGCTATGGGGTTTTTGGTTGATATGGGCTTTTGGTTTAGATGGGCATTTAGGCTACTATGGGGATTTTGGTTGATATTGGTTTTTGGTTAATATGGGCATTTAGGTTACTATGGGGATTTTGGTTAATATAGAGATTTTTGTTAATATGTAGATTTTGGTTAATATTGGCATTTAGATTACTAAGGGGATTTTAGTTGATATGCCGTCGGACCGTTTTCTTATTATGCTTAAAAATATTAAGAAAGGTCTACTAAGAAATTATGAGATCATGTCTGTATATTTCAATATTATTACTTGAATATGCAGTCGGATTGTTTATTGATCGGGCATTCATAAGATTACTCAGGGTAGGGGTTTCAAGGAAATCGACAATTTCGAAATGTTTGCCTTCATATTTTCCGTGCGTTTTGGTGTAGAGAGCTGAAATTTCGTATGTAGTATTTCCAGCATATGTGTAACAAGTAGTGCAAATTTTAAACCGAAATTCGAAAAAAGAAGTCTGATTTGAAGAAATACCCTGGAATGGCACATATCCAGGCGACAAAAAGTTCTTCGAAAACGCTAGTCCCGTTGTTGTACGCGACGATTCATATCACTTGTAAAAAGATTAGAGAGACATGCAATATAGAATGCTTTCCATAACAGGTACCAAAGTACCTCATCACTCATTACCCGCCGACCGACCACCGCACATTTGACTGGAAAGTAACCCAAGTAGGAGTTTTTCAACTCTCTACTATTGATTTTCTTCGCCGTTCCCCTCTTGGCAGCCTTGATTGTAGCTGCCCACGGACTTCCGCAGGGATTGACTGTTTCAGAAGCTCCAGGGTGGGGAGGTAATTTATTTTTATTTTTAAATAAAAACTCATACATAAAATATGGTGGCTCATGACCGCTGCCGTTGAGTATGTTTTACACATTGCAAAACACAATTTTACTAATTGCACCTTTGTTTTATTGCCTCCAGCAGCAGCTTCCTCAGACGGGAACACGCAATCTTATGGCCAGACGGTTTTGATTGACAGTGCCCAAGCAGTGAACACAATCAGCAATCCAATCTCCCTCACGGCCGATGCCAATGACGCAACAATCGCTGAGTCACACGTGGCGTGGACACGAGCATCACCCCTCACAATGACATGTAGGTTCTTTTTCTTACAATATGACTAGTTTGCTCCTTTTTCGACTTTTACTAGTTTCAATATAGGTATCTGACTCTTTAACTCTCTGAATCCCTAGGTATACTTATCCCGCTGCCACTGAAGTGGTTTCCGGCTCTGCAGGGATCTACAATGTTGCACCATATTTTGAGCAATACGGTACGGGATGGAGCGGGAACACCGTTAATGTATATAACGCAGCCCACACCGACATTAACACAGATCCCGAAGGCGTCTCTGCCCTTTCCGATGGACAAGTTGGACAGAGTGCTTGGGGACAAATCACCCATGGATGGAATGTTGCTCCAGGGGCTTCAGGCTGGAAAGCTGAAGTGCCCAAAGCTGGCTGGGGCTCGGGTTGGGGTATGTTGAAAAAAAATATCGCAATCACAACTCAATTAAACTTTTTTTTGAATGTCCTTTGACAAGATTACTTATTCCCGCTATACATGATTTACTGAACGACTTTCAGGAGCCAGCAACAACGGAACCACAGTTTCAGCAGCCGAAACATCACTTGTCCAAAACGCTTCGCAAGTAGTTGGCGTTTCTGACGACATTAGCGTTTACGCAGTTGGAGATGGTATTACACCCATGCAAATGGACACCAGCCAGAATATGACCGTGGTGCAGGATCAAATTGTCGAAAATGACGGTTTTGTCATTGCGACTGGTCAGAATGCCGGAGATGCTTACATCATCAACGGTGGTGAATACTTGGAGCAGTACTCTGACCCTGAACTGCAATCAGCCGTGACTAACTGCCAATTCAGATTTAATTTCTTACAGTTCCACACCAAACGTCACTTCCTCCTGGGCCTTGGGAGGGGTAGTGATGAGCGATTGGGGAACTGTTAACAGTGGCCAAAATCTTACAGGCAGTGGTTGGGGCAGTGGCTGGGGAAGTGGGTGGAAGCAGTCTTAACATACTTTATTTTTCCATTTTTATTTTACTTGGTTACTTTACAATGATTGTTTGTAATTTATTAATATTCTCATTTGAGGGTTGGCTTAAAGCGTGGATATTTGATTAAAATAAATGATTTTCTTTTATATATTTCTTTGTCTAAAATTTGGCCTTGTTAAATGGTAATGATTTTAGTGCATCCTGGTTCACCAGGCAGAAATGGATCTCTTATGCATGCATCTTTCCACTACCTTTTTGATTTTACAGCACCCTTTGTCCAAAACCATACCACTTTTCTTCTGGGAAAATTACATACCTAACGGTACATCAGATCACAGCTATGAATGGGTACTATTTTTAGAAGGACAACTGTTAGCCGAAACGCTATTTTCATATATAGATACATGCATACGGTACATTTAGGATCTACACACTCAAGGGATGAAGGAAGCAGTCCAAATTTATACGTTTCTCTAAAACTTTGAGCTTTGATACCATTCCGTACAACTCCATTCTAAAAGCATCACCGCGTTCCACAAGAGCCTGTTCACATTTTATCGTGTGTTATTCTGACTTTTTTTGACAATTATTCTGCAATACCATCTTAATTATGGAGGTATTCACCCGTTTTTATTGTTTTCTCATCATTGCTTATCTGAGTCATTATCCGGGTGCCGGTCTCTGTTCCCCTATCGCTGATTCTGGGAACGAGCCGGAAGCTCTTGTTTCCATCGTCGAGGTAGAGCAAGAGGTAGCATCAGACGCCAAAGCTGTACCGCCATTTCTTCGTAAGTTTTTTTTAGACCTATAAGACATGATCGGTATTTGAACATTTGGGTTTGGGCTTTACTGAAAAATGTGCAACCAACTTTTATTTGGGGGTTTCAGAGCTGCCAGCATTTCTTACTCAAAACAAGCCGTTGGTTGCTGCCGATGCTCAAGTGGTTGGAGAGGTGGGAACGCTCCACGCTAACAACAATAGCACCCTAACTGCAATCTCCGGTCCGAATCAAACTTCAATGGTGAGTTTGAACTCGGTGTCCTCGTATGCAGCGGTGCCAGTCATGCAGAATTTTACGAGCAGCGATGTAAAGCCCGATGGAAGCTCGGAGTCAGTTGTGGAGGCCCTATCTGGATTTTCAGTTATGGTGGAGGAATACACTCAAGCGGCCGCTCAAGGGGAACAGATCTTATTTCAAAATCAGGGAGGATCCTACGCTACCGGTTTCGGGGAGTCCCTTGCAACAGGCTTAACTGAAAACCAGGGTCCTTCCGGAGTGGGATCTGGATGGAAAAATCCGTCGGACGAAGCCAAGCGAGTTTAATGATTATGATTCATTATTTATTTTTACAAATTGCCCACATTTGATATTTATTACTTGTGCTATTATTATTACCATTATTATATTGATAATTTATTCCTGTTCTTGCTATTGAAAATGCAAATTCAAAGAAAAATAAATCTTTTCTCATAAGGCATCTAGCTATTTTAGTGTGCAGTACATAAATCAACTTATCTGCTTGTCACGGGAAAAAGTACTTATGTTTTTATCCTACTGGCGCCACAAAAGAGGCTAATGGCTAACCACTACTATTTTAGTTTCTCAGCTTTATTTTAATGTTCAAAGTACCTGTATCCCAAGTCCTAAGTCAGGTAGGTACCTGTTTGATCCCATTCCGACGAATTTTGTAATCCTTTCAGGTACTCCATCAATAGGAAAATTGTAACACCTGCGTCGCGACAAGACCAGACTTTGGCTGTAGCATTTTTAGTTTTTTAAGCTTAAAATAGAAGGGGAGCTTGAAGCAGCATAAAAAAGTTGGATTCGATTTTTCTCATATTTTATTCTCACTCCACATCTGAGCTAGCGTGCGTTCACTTGCCATTTTTTATCTCGACGGAAAACACAGTAAAAAGCGTTTTGACAAACCTTGACAAATTTGTTGGCAATGGGGGCGATTACCAATTTACTTTTAGTGATTTGCACAGTTAATATATTCCACTATGGAATCGTTAGCGGAGGAGTTTTACGAATTCCAGAGAAACCACTAAACTCCAATTTCCGCCATACTTTGAAATATCACAATGTTGACACAATTGAAGGTGTTGGCACCGACGTGGGCAATGTTCCACCAAGTGAAACTCCCCTTGGCAAAATAAGCCCAAGCACTCACTTGAAACCAGATTCTCCCATCACGGCAAATCAGCAATCCAGCCAGGTTCCACAGTCCATTTCGAATCTTATACTGTCACCAAACCCAGCTACAAATCTGGAAACATCTAATGTGCTCTCATCAATTGTGCAACAGTCACATCCAGCAGCAGCCATGCAAGAATTCCATGCTTCCAAACCTTCACATCTGTCTGAGGTATCTTATCCAACTTTGTCCCACACTGGCACTGACTCATCGGACTTGGTTCCAGTCCCAATTCTCCTTCCGGCGGAACTACCCGAATCAGTATCCACTGCGTATGAGGTGAACCCTATTGCAACTTTACTGGAATTCCACAGTGAACCGCCGACAGGACCCGAACTCACAGATTCAACAACACAGGACGTGTTTTCCTTTTCATTCGAACCCCAACAGCTGCCTTTCCCAGCGAATCTTCAAAGTGTATCCATTACAGAATCATCTCCGGTCCTCGCAAATTTACCACAACCTGTTCCAAATCAAGATGGACCAAATCCAATCGCATCTCTTTTGGAAAATCACAATGAGCCTCCAGCCATCATCGTATCCTACTCAATTCCTGCCGTTTCGGTCGATGAACAGTTAACAAATCCATTTTCAGTTTTGCAAACCTTCCCTGATCCTCTCCATTTCGAATCTGTAGTCCCAGTCCCAACTCAACTGTCATCTGTCTCAGTCTCAACCGATGAAGCCAATTCTGTGGTACCCCTCCCTCAATCTTTCTACCCCAGCGCGTCCTTAGCTTCCGACTCGTTTGGTTTGGGAATTTTATCTGAGCCCGTTCCAAACATTCTTGAGTCGACTGTATCTCAACTACCCCCACCTGTAACATCAGCGGAAGAGCCTAATCCAATTGCAACTCTTCTGGAATCTACCATCTTCTCAGTTCTCGAGCCTTCTGAAGCCAATAATGCTCCACCCCTGTCTCAAATTGAGACTTTATCCAATCCTGTTCCAAGTGGGTTTGAAGAAGCTCCAGTTCTATCTCAACTGCCTCCATCTTCTGCAGTTTCAAATGCGGAGGAACCCAACCCAATAGCAGTTCTTCTGGAGTCCAACAACCTACCCGCTCTCCAACTTTCTGAAGAATCCAACGCAATCCTGCCACAAAATATCGAAACTTTATCCAATCCTGATCCAATTATCAGCTTTGAGCCAGCAGCTCCAGAAGTGGCAGCCGTACCTGAAATAATACTTCAACCATCTCCAGCAGCCGAGGATAGTCCAAATTCCAATCAGCCAGAGGCACTTAATGAAATCATCCCGGCTGTTCTAGAATCAGCAGGAAACTCAGAACCAACATTCCAAGTACAATTACCCATGAACCCATCTGCAGCGTTCCAGGAGTTGACCAACCCTGTTTCATCATTTTCCCAGCTGTCCAACCCAGTTTCCGCATTTCAAAATATCCCTTTGCAAGGCGCATCCCTCCAAGACACTGTTAACGTTCTAACAGCTCTTCAGCAACCTGACTCTCTTAACATTTTGCAAACTCCAGCGGAGGGAGAGGAGGGGACGCTAGGTGTTGGCGGAGGATGGAGCCCAAGTCTCCAACCAGGTAATAAAGATTTTTTTGCAACTTTTTTAAAAAAAAATATCCTTTGTTTTGTAATTAATATGAAATCCTATTATTCTATTATTAATCACCTGTCTGGTTTTTTTCTCAACAGACTCGGGCGTTCAAACTCTACTAATGGACACGTACCTTAGCATGGGATCTGCTGCTGCAGTTTCAAGCAATCACTCTGAACAACTCGAGCTTGTAGGAAGCCACGATAATCCTGCCGTGGCTGAGCTGGTTTTCGGTAGCGCATCTGACTACCTTCTGTATGGAACCACCCTTCAGGAAACCTCTGGGAGTGACCATGGAACTCAACACAGCCTGGGCCACATCGACGGGGGTAGCTCACAAATGTATGAGGTAGCCGTAATGGGGGACAAAAACGACATCACCGTGGAAGGCTCCTCAGATGCCATTGGCATTGGTTCTATTGTCCAGGAGTCTCTGTCAGACACCCTGCTGTCTTCTGGTGTAAGCGAAGAGGATACCTCCAGTCAAGAAAATGTGATTGAGCCACAACTAGAAGAACCAACTCCAGAAAATTCCGAATTGCCGAGCACCACTTTAATTGAGACCATTCCACCTGAAAAAACTGAAGATGATTCTTCCAGTTTACCAATGGACGAATCCAGCAATCTAACCCTGGACCTGGACCAGGAAACAGAAGGAGATATTATTAACGAACCAAATCCGGAAGAAAACGGACTCAACTTGGCAATACTTGAATAAATATTTTTTTTATTTAGTAAAATATACATGTGTTACAAATTATGATATTTACATAATATTTACAGTAAAATCGATCCATTTTGAATACGTCAAGCGTTGCAATAAATTACATTTTTAAGAAAACTTGAACTTAAAACTTAAATTGTGTTGCTTGCATTGACTTTACCTTCACAGTACACCCATTGTATAAATAGTATGTTTGCTATTGCATTGCATATACTTACATACGTACAATAATTTTATATCATTAGAAATCTAAAACTCCATTATCTTAACACCTTCATATTGCATTTTCTTTACATAAAATAAACCTAACCTCTTATCATATATACATGGACACTTATAGTCCTCCTGGATTAAGACGATCCCTTGCCTCTATATTATCTGCAGCGCTAGCCTTATGTTTACTGAGACTTGATAAACTCGAAACAGTTTCGATAAGCGGTGTCCCCAAGTCCGAAGTGCTCCCCGTCCTCGATAGTCTGTGGCATTTCTTTGTGCAAGGTTTCTGGAAGGAATAGCGTGAGAATTGCAGAGGCTAGGGCGACTCCGCCAAAAATGATTGTGGGCAATTCTTTATCAACCGAATCCTGGCATAATCCCAATTAAAATTATTAAATCAATTAGGCCATGTCATGATTTTATCAAAATAACGCGAATCTAGTTTCTAATTATTTGTTTACCAGCAGGGTTAATAGCGGCGTTAGTAGTCCACTACAGCGAGCGGCAGTTGCTCCAAGTCCAACTAAAAAAATATAAAATGGAAAATGAGCTGAAGGAATAATAATAGCAAAGGAAAAATAATATGCTTTTTTTGGTAGATCAAGGATAAAGTAAATACCAGCCGAGTTTCGAACAACCGTCGGGAATAGTTCGGCTGTGTAGTTGTAAATGATGGCAAATGAGCCCGCAATAGCCATTTTACCAATGACCACAAGTACTGTTACGGCAGTGCCTGCAAGCAAGTAGATTTCATATTATATAATTTCACAACTCGATATATAGGTATGTTTATAAAAATGATTTCGCGACGGATAGCCCTGATTTTATTGATTTGGTAGGCTCAAACTCTTATACCTTTGGGAATAAATGCAACAATAATACAGGCAAATCCTCCAATAAACATCAAGAATGAGCATAAACACCTTCTTCCAGTTTTATCCACAAGGGCAATCACGAGAAAGTATCCCGGTAGCTCAGCCACTCCAATCAGGAAAAGCATAAAGAATGGATTTCCAACAAGGCTGCCACTATTCAAAGACAAACCTATAAAAAAAGATTTTTTTTTACATAATTCACTGATCGAAAAGCATTGACATAAAACTGCACACACGACATAGGTAGCATATATTAATATATTGAAGATTGGTGCTGGAGATTTTGTCTCCTATTCACAAACCGTAATACACAAGACTGTTGCTAAACCAGTTAAACGCCACGTTTAACGTTCTTGCTCTGAGATTCTTTGTTTTGAACAAGTCGGACACGCCAAAGGAGACATTCTCCGAGTCTGGTGTTGTAGCCTGTGCTTTTATCTCCACTTTGTCATCAAACCGAACTCCATTTGTGAGTGCAGCTTTCTCCGCAATTTGCAATGCCTCTTTAGTTCTCCCTTGACCCCATAACCAACGAATGGACTCGTCAACCAGCCTGTAATAATAACAAACCAAAAGAAGCCGAATTAGGTTATTATTTTATTCCATATAATCAATGAACACCGTGCACCTGGCTCCTGGAGCTATTTTTTACGTACCACCAATGTCCCAAAAGACACACGCTGTGTAGTGCAAACACTGCTTGAAGCACCATCACATCCCGTATTAAATATCCCCAGATTGCGTCCAACATCACGCCAACGGCGAAAGCCGCTGAAAATGCGGTGCCGCACAACGTCCTTTTGGATGGTCCCACGAGCTCCATCGCTTTGAGAATTGTTGAAATAGAATCACGAGTTAATCATTTCAACACAGTGGTCATCATTTTTTTTAGAATGTCGGTTTAATTCCATGCTTTAAAATTGGAGAATTGTTAGTAATATTATTCGGAGTCCAAATTGATGCATTGAAAAGAGGGCAAAAGTGAATCCAAAGGAGTGCAAAAAAAGAAAGGAAAGTGGAATATATTTTTTTTAGAAAATTATTCTTAAAAGAGTATGCAATGCAATGGCATGATGACATGACATGATGACACATTGTCTACACATTTCCATTATATAAGGAATGTGATCATGTTGGATTATGTCCAGCGAATATAGTTTTCTTACTTAAAACAAATCCCGTTACATACGCTCCACCACTTCCAAAGCAGCCGTAAAATACGAGGAGACCGCAGTAGATATAAAAATTTGAAACAAATGCGCACGCCAGGCCAGCACACAACTGGATCAGTCCAGAAATATAAAATATTGTTTTTCGTCCATATCTGCACACACACAAAAATACCATATAATTACCTAGTTTAAGGAGCTTTTAGAAATTTATTAAGCCAATTCTTCAAAACATAATAATATTACTTGTCAGCTAATGGGCCCAAGATGAGTGCTCCTAGGAGAACGCCTCCCATATAAAAGCTTTGTATTAAGGCCCTCCAATATCTCTCCTCGCACACGAGATCCCACTGGTTGATCAAGCACAATTTTACAAGTTTGTTCCAGTTCCATTTCCCATCCATGGATCCCATAGTCCAATTCATTCATGAAAACAAGGAAATTATTTAGAAAAATGCGATAATGACCATAAAGCTCTTAAAACTTGTGGGCTCTCGAAAAAAACAATCCAGAGCTCTTTCATTTTTAGGTATTTTGTAATTACAGTAATAACGTTGGACTGCTGATGATATGTTTTGTTGAAAACATGTTCATAAAGACCACAAACGACTGACTGATTTGTGACTGGATCGTACTTCTTGCAGCTGTCTAACTCGCCATCCGTCTTAATTGGGATGAAAGGTCGTAACGCTTCTTTATCAAACGTTGCGTAAGTTGAGTTTTGATCCACTTCTGGTATATAGCACCTGGTATGTCAACAATATATTATGTGCTCAATAATGCAGTAAATTAGGTACACCTGTTTTTACAGCGATACAATAACTAATTGTTTATGGCTAAACTGTAAACGCTCATTTTCGTTCCTAACATATTTAAGTATGGGTCGAAAGGTTAAAGCTGGGAGGTTAATATGTTCATGCCCGGGCGTAAACGTTTGAAGACCACCTTGAATCTCTTTACTTTTAAACTAGTTTCCGCCCCTCTAAATATGTTAGGAGCAAAACGAACCCCAATTTGTAACCATAATCAATAAAATACGGCGTATCCATCCATATATATCGTATAAAAGTCAATCAAAAAATGGGTATCAATACGTGTGCAAATACATATATCCATCATGAAGACATTAACTAACATTTCATCAGGTATGCTATATGCACCGAAAATAGTGCTGCACGCTTGCTTGTAAAGAAATGTAATGGAAACAAAAACAAGTTGCTACTAAGCTAGCCCAGCGTGTTACACCTTTTTTACATATATATTATTCATAAAATACATGCAAGCCACACATTCTTCTAGTTTCGCGTAACTGGCTCATTTTGTAGTGGGTTATTAACCGTCGCTTTGACTCTACTCATATTTATCTGGGTAATAAAATAATAAAGCATACATGGGTATTAAAAACGTAATGGGATCAGAAGCCTTTCTAGATTTCTTATATTCACACAAAGCAGGAATGTAAGGAAAGCTCTCAATCAACAATCATTTTCTTGCATTGCATCATTCATCTTCATGTGACAAATTCATTCCCCAAGCAAGACGCGAGAAAATAATTACAAAACTACAATATACCACAGTATTATTATATGTAATTACTTAAAAAAATAATGTTAATGTTTAGCCAACCTGTGCTCCGGAGTTGGAGCAACCATGGTCAATGATAACATGTGAATTCCAGCCAAGAGGGCGGCGAGAATGTGGTAAACGTGCTGACGAAATTGGTATTTGCCCCAGTCTCCTGTACATCACCAAGAAAGAAAATAAGTACAATCGTCAAGAAAATAAGAGCAAAATCATTAGATTTATTGCTGACATCATATCATAAGTCACATTCGGGTTGGGTTAAATGCATCATTTAGTCGGACGATTGAAGATCCCACATTTACCAGTGCATCTACCTCTACCAACTTTTGGCGTACTAGACTCATGCAGGCTATCATCAATGACCAAAGTTTGCCTGCTTTCATTTTCCTGATGCTGTCTCAACATGACTTATATTGTATCGAGTATATAGGTATTCCTGGAATTGATATAAGAGGTTGCCAGTATGGTACATAGAATAATTTTAGCAATGTATATGTACCAGCAGCTGTCCCTATAGCTAAGTTCTAAGTGCTCCACTGGTATCGCATAAAAAATCCTGTGTAGACAAAAAAAACCGGAAAAATCTGGTTTTCCTTTTGGATTACGTCACAACCAGCGAAAGAGAGAGAGAGAGGGCATGCATGGTGTGGGTATGACATGCTCATATCTGATCTCCTCGTGTTTTCCTTTATTGACTGGTGTCTCATGTGTAATGCATGGAGGGCATATAGTTCTCCATCCAGTCCTCCTCACATTACATTAAATAAAACGACAATGCCATACTGCAGTCTAATGCCACCGATCGCGATCTTTTATCGAATATTACTCGTAATGTATATTGGTTCGTCGTCCTGAATTGTTTACCCTTTGGGAATATTTTAGCTGCGGGAAGAAGGCTGCGGTGAAATGAAGGTAAATAAGGTAAAAGCAACAAAAAAAAACTTTCATCGATGGCAAATATTTGCCGTTAAAGCAAATACTGTCAATTTGTTATTATTTTTGGATTATATGCCACTCACCCAACTGGGACATGACCTCCTCCAAAACTGGATCGGTGTCCATATTTGCCGTCTATGGAAAATGGAGAATGCCTATAGGCTTAATTAAATCACTTGCAAAGTATTTTAAACTGACTGAGCAGATAAAGCTGCGCTAAAGTTATCGGTCAAGTATGCAGATTTCAGATTGCACTCTATATGATTATACCACCTCTGCTACTGACCTATAATCTCGACGGAACACATAAATCTTGCGGATTACAACGCAGAAACGACATGAAACAGGAAAAAATGGCAGGGAATTGATGTGGTTATCTTTCTCACGATCACTCTCACAGAGAGGATCTCAGAGGGAGGTCGCGACTCCACTAAAATGTTCACTTTTAGCAACAAAACTGATATTATCAGTGTGCGCCAATGGTATAAAAAAATCACAATTTTAACTCTATTCACGTGTGCTCGGCTCAGCCACTCACAAAAAGATAATTACAGAGACTATAGTTTAAGGAAACGAACCGAAGGCCAGAGTGACTTCTCAACCACAAAAACCCTATATCGCTGCACTCTCTGTCAGAATATTTTGTCTGTTTCAATCCAAATGTGGAATTGCATAATCCTATTTTTCCTTTGCACATAATATAATACACACCAAGATGGTCACAATCAAATACGCATTTGCGCTGCACACTGCCGCTCTCCACACGGAAAAGTGTGCATGTGTGTGAGAGATCCCTATTTGGGTAAAGAGCAGACAAGCTCACATCAGTTTCACTTCCGCTTTACGTCTGCATCTCTCCGAGTATGTCACACAGCCATATAGCCAGTTCCATATAGCCAGAATGAACAAAAACCTTTTATTCCCACGTGTTTGTCCTGACTCCGCGATTTTTGCTCGCTTGCTCGAATTCACTTTCAGAAATGCGTTCAAGCCTTTAAACAAGGAAAGGTAGTCATCTCGCTAAAAGACTCGTCATGTCTTTCAAAAAAATAGAAGCTAATTCCTTTTACCCATCCTTGAACTTCCTACAAGAAGTATTTTCATCGAAATGTTCTATTTTTGTGAGACTGTCTGCGAGGGAATTTGAGACGACGGAGTCGGGTTGAATTGGAAGGCAGATCTTGAAGGAAGAGCAGTTGCCCGTCGTTTATTCAACTCTCTCACAACACGAGTACTGACTCACCGAAAAATCTTTATAACCGCTTCATAGACAAGACAAACGACAGTAAGCAAAGATTTGGCCTTCTACATGTCTTCCCACTATATATAGTTTTACGGTATTCTAGCATTTTCATGTTTGCAAATACAATTTAACCCCTTCCATACATCGGGGAATATATACACACACACACACGCAGAGGCTTAGTCTGAATCTTTTGGGCGAGCGATCCTACGCGAGGATCGATTTTTACTTGTGCACATGTCCGTTGTAAATTTGTCCGCTATTCCATGCCGTGCATGCTTTGTATTTGTGTGTATTTTGTCATACATGCATACAACAGGCTGTCGCTTACAAAAAAATTGCATAACAGTAAATCGTGTGGGGAAAACAACTTCATGCTACACATTCTGGAGCGAAGCCTCTCTCCTGAACACTTGGAGGAGTGGAGTATCCGTCGATCCGATGTACGTCGCACTAGTTCATTTGTTCACACCGTTTGTCACAGAGAGCTTGATCTGATTCCTGATTTTCTTGACGGACTCCTGAAGTATTCATTTTATACATATATATTGAGCGCTTTACAAAGTTTTAGTTTCATGCCATTTTAGTGGAAAGGTGCCAAGAAATGTGGGCAAGCTTATGTGGTGTGTGAGCATAGCATTATTTTATGCATGAAGAAGCGGAAGCACGGTTTACCATTCCAACTTAAATCTTTGCATGATCCGTACCACCGTGTCTGATACTAGGAAAATAAATAGGTAGGTATTTTACTGGAATATGGGAAATGAAGTGTGAGGTGTATAATCAGCGTATTTCTTCTACGTTTCTGCTTTGGCTTGGCTCGAGAAGAAAACAAGAGTGTTATCGTGTCCGTCCGTTCAATATGAGCTTATTGCATGCTTCGCTGTTCTCAAGTTCTCACTACAAAAGATTAACTTTGAGATTTGACTTTGTCAGCAAGCAAGTAGTGTAATTACGGAGTCAAAAGTGCAGCGCAATTAGAGTAAGTTTACTTTCGAGAAATCAAGTTAGGAAGGAGCACGTCAACTTTGGTTGTACACACAGACATGCTCATCGTAGGTCGTATCCAGATAATGATAGGTTTCGACGGGAATAATATGCCCTCTGTCAATGTGAACTGATTGTGAGCTACTATAAGTAGTGAAAACTTGCTTATTTGCTTTTACTTTGGATGCAAAGAGTTTCCCTGCAATTGTTTTTTTAGAATTTGATTAGCAACTCAAATACTTATCTTTCATGTCACGTCTTTTATGGTACAAGCTTAACTTTAAGTTAGCAAGATGATAGAGTTACAAAAGTCGGGAGTATTAGCAAAGTTTGTGTGCATAGATAAGTTTACTCCAAGATATCTCCAAGTACTAAAAGTACATATGGCAATTTGATATTCGATGGTCGATGTTACTTGATTGAACGTGTAAGTTGATTAGGAGGAGTGTATCGATTGATGGAGAACATTCGATGACGTCCTAAAAACAATCAATAGTTCATAAGGTATTCTCCCCAGTAAGGTGCATGAAAACTCCGTCCGTGGCACCGGTCATTATTACCTGTGCCTGTAATATTTCTCCTCACGCCTTAATCCTCCTAACCCACTTTTCTTGTTACATCTCCTCCAGGAATATAGGTAGTCTTATTCAGAAACTGTAACATTTAACGCGTCAATGTCAAACGCGTGTGGCTTACAATTGTGCTAGATGTAGTAGTTTAGCCGAAAAGGTCGCAATAATTACTACCCCGCGAACGCTGTCGTTCTAATTTGAATTTGTGAGGGGAGGGGGTCATAATATCATATATTAAACAATGGAAACCGCGTGCTCCTAAAATTGGGACTGAAAGTTGATTTTTAGACATTCGCCTCTGTCTGCGTCACTAGGGATAGCATTTCTGCCTCGGTGAATAATGAAATATCTAAATCCTGAGTTATCATTTTGCACCAACAGTTTGCACTTTAAAATATAATACCTATGAACCAAAAGCGGCCATTATTTTCCTGTAACCAACATCTGCCTCATGATAATGCACATTCTCCTCCTTTTTATGATCCATCAGCATGATATCGCTCTGTGGGTTTAGAAAAATTGCATTTCTGCAAAAATGCCTTTCTCATTTTCTTTTCATTCATGATGCACGTACGGATGTGCACCAGGCGGAGAGACGATATTCTTTTATGCTTTGGAATTTGAGAGCTGTGACGTCAATCATCTTCTTCATCCATAAAAATGGTTTTACTTAATACCCTGCAGATTATAAAATGTTGTACCGTAATTTAACTCGTCTCATCTTTTCTCGTTTGAAATCCCCAAATTCAATGAACTTATGTAATCCCCTCGAATCATGGGCATTAGGATAAACTGTGTGGGTGCATCATCATCAGCTCATTTCCAGAGTATCCAACATCCAAGCACTCACGGCAGTTTGGTGGAGGAATAGGAACAATAATGCAGACTGCCTAACTACCTATCTATAGCCTCAACATATCTGATCGTGATCTGCGGATGCTGCATGAAAATTTAACAAGTTTGAAATGTGCTCCGACGATCTACTTTGTTATGGACAGATGCACCACATTCCTTTTATTATCTGATCGTGATCTGCGGATGCTGCATGAAAATTTAACAAGTTTGAAATGTGCTCCGACGATCTACTTTGTTATGGACAGATGCACCACATTCCTTTTCCTTTTGGAAGCCAAGCTATTGCATACCTATAGTTTATCATCAAATGTTACCAACTCCCCACAAACCACACCGTTTGACCTTGATACGTGCATCAGATCGTAATGGTATAAAATGGAGTTGAGCTTGGGATCTATAATTATGCTAACACAACATTCAATTAACACTTCCTGTGCAACATTATTGTTTTTATGAATTTAAATGTATCAGCCTCCACGCAAAACACAACCACTAACAAGCAGCAAATAATTAATACTTTTTTGTACCGGTGGAACTAATTGTAAAGCTTGTAATACCAGAGGACATCCTTTTTTGAGGTGTGTGTGTGAAAATTTNGTGTGTGAAAATTTTAGGTTTATGTGAGCTGCAATACACAAAAAGATTATAGCCGTTTGAGTGTTAAGGGGTGTATATAATGGCCCCATTATTACACACGTCAATAACATCGTATAGGTATATGTTCCTCCTTGGTTTCTTCCCAGAGTCACGAAAGGATTGCATATAAACGTGCATATAAGTACAAAGTGCATATAAACCACTGGATTATTGCATTTCGTAAGTCACGATGATGATGGCTCAAACTAATTAGAAAATCCTCCGCCAATCGAGAAGGTACTTTAAACGCTTAAATTGCTATTTTCCCAAAACTAGGAATATATTTAGTGTTTCTTTCTGGTCAGGTTAAGTAGCGTCAATGAGCGGAGGTACCTGACTTAACTTTTCACGATGCCACATGCACACTACCCACCGCTGCGCATACACGATCCTTTTCTAAAACAAATGTATTATATCAAGATAACATCTTATATGCCAAGTTTCATGTGGAGTACATCCGCTGGTGCACACTGGACTTACAAATTGTTTTTCTGCTACCTGTTGGTGATGATGATGATGATGATGACTCGATGAGATATTCGCATTACGGGAATATGATACTACATTTTATGCAAGCTGGAGCTGAATCAAGACAAAAAAAACTTGCTGTACTTGTTCTGGTTTCCTTTTTTCCCTCTGAAATTCCGACATGGCTAATAATGGAAATTAACTTCTCAAATTGGATTATTAGTCGGCGTTGTGAATAATTATGTTATGCAATTTTATGTGAACTTGTAAGGAATGAGTGAGTACCACACACACGTGCTTGAAATAACTAACTGATTTTTCTGAACAAAAAAAGGTTTTTTGTTGTGGTTTTTATGCTAAAAGACTTGAAAATGGTTTTTTATTGCTCCATGAAATTAAATATTACTTAACTGGTGTTCAAACTTAAATGGATACTTCAATTTTCTCCATTTTCCCCCAAATAAACTTGAATACTACTTGGTATTTTACAAGAGATATGAAGGTGGTTTTTTTCCTCCTCTTCTATTCGTGGACTTTGGCGAGCTTCTCGAGTTCGGCCAATTTCTCTGCCTCCTTCTTCTTGGTATCAGGATTGGCCTTGTTGTATGTCTCAGCTCCGGTTGGATTGCTCTTTTCCCAAGCGTCGATTTCTTCCATATAAATTTTCCAAATGTCCAAGTTGGATGGATCTTGGATAAAGCAGTTTTCACGGTTTTCACCAGGCTCGTCACACAAGTGAAGGAGGGGAACTTCGGGACGATCGGTCTTGGTTTCCCTCTTGCTGACGGAGGCAGCGTGGATTGCTGCAACCACGGCAAGAGCCGCAAGGACCACGAAAAGCTTGGAAGCCATAATGATGACACAATAAAGAAACTTGAAAGTTGAAAAAGCTACAAAGACCTTTCGTCTGTCTAGATCAAGGTGACACTTGATACTGTCGGAAGAGCGGAATCATAGCTTCAATTTATATCCAGAAAATAAAAAAAATATATTCTTTTTTATACCTTCAATAATAATGGATCAGGTTTGGTGGAGGTGTGCGGCACACGATTTGATATGACTGGCAGCATTTGCGATTTTAATACAAATGTTTTAAAGTAGGTATGCAAAATTGTATTACTTATTACTTATTCTTGCAACTTGTCATCATTTCCTAGACGTGAGTGTACAGGGTACCGGTTAACTATATACTGGCAAGTTGTCTTCAACTTTTTGAGTAGTATAATATTTTATTATACTAAATGCTATAAAAATGAATGGAAGATGCATGTTGGCTAAAAGAAGTCAATAGATATAAAAAGGGGATGATCTTCACACAATTTAAGCTTTTTTTATTCTTGTGAAAGCTTTCAGTTAATAATTTTTTTTGCCACTAAAGAAATCGAATTATGGGGCTAGACAGATATAAAAATACACGACAGGTGATTTGATTGCGATGGTTAGTTTTAATATACGGTCTTTAATTTAGATTCTCTCATGGATGAGATATATCACGAAACATTTATATTGTTCCTATTTATTGCTCATTTTGCGAAACCTTAACCTATCCGGTTAGCTAGAAAATAATATGACGTGATGACAAATCAAACCAGTTCTGCAGCTTTTTCGCATGCTTGTAATTGGATTTCAGTGGTTAGTATTAGGATTTCTGGTCTGGACAATCTTTTTACGATTCCTGTAAAGCAAAGCATGTTTAAAATTATTACAAAGAATATTCTACCAGAAAGATCTCCAATTAGACAGTTATCATTCAGGTTTTCGGTATAAACGTTTGTACAGTCTGGATTTTTTTCAAGGTTAAATGCAAAATCAACCGATCAACCGAAGAAGAAGCCACAACGACACGGAATTCCTATACAGATTTAGGCAGACGTCCAAAGTTTCTGACAGGTATTACTTCTGCTGACAGTAGTGACGAGGTATTTTATGATATTTTAAAATATGGTTGAACATCAGTGTCTTGCTATTAAATATAATTGACCAGAATCTTTTTGCTGCCAAGTGGATTCGCTCGCCATTAGCCGTACCTCTTGAACTACGCTTATTGGCCATTCACATCTCGATGCGGAAAAATGAGAACAGTTCACGCTATTTCCTTAAAAATAATTATTAGTGCACGTATATATTGTAAATGCACGAAGGCATGTATCTTTCTTAATGGATTGTAGTGTGAAATGAAAAGGTAAAAATCCATGAATTTTACTCATCTGTAGCCAATAAGTATTAACGACATTTACACAGCTATTTAAAGGTTGAGCTGAGATCTTATAGGAGCATGTTGCTTGAACTGGCGAGGAAAGTTGAAATAATGCACAACTGACAAATTATAGCAATGTATTTGTTGGTAAAAAGTTTTCCAAAGTTTCCCACGAGTTGAGGAAAGAGAAGACAGATAAACTTCATTTAATTTGCTTCATACATTTATCTGCTCCTCTCTTGTTATTTCCTATTATCAAATTAAGTTTTTGCATGGAGGTTTGAAGGTATAGTTGAAAGGAAATGCAATTTTGTGAATAAGGATGTGAAAACTGAGAGGATAAACATCTGGAATTGTATCCAATCAAAAGCAAAATTGTGGTAAACTATGTATACCTATTCTGACAACTTTCTCACATACCAACTCGAATCCAGTTCATATACATATATTGCCACTAAAACAAACAAACTTCATTCAATTTTGTGGCATGCAAATGTATAACAAATGTATTTTCCTCTTTTTTTTTCTTTCTTGGCAAATGTGTTTTCAAACAAGTGAGGTTATTTTTTAAATTCAGTTTTGGCAATGGGAATGCACACAAACTTACGTGTACGTACAAACAATGTTAAATTAAGTGTTTTCCCAACATTTTACATTCGTAAACAAGTGGAAGAGACCGTGAAGCGATGTCCGCATTGCATGTACATGATACGCAAGGATTGCGAAACGAAGCTGGACAATAAAGATAAAAGAGGAGAAAAAAACGGAATTGTTTACAAATGGAGTTACACTCATCGTCAGTTAATTGCGCGAGTTTTGGGCATGTGCCTACTTCGCAAAACATCTATCATCCACATATTCATCCACACATCCTTGTCATGCTTGTGTGGACGGTGGACGTGGACGCTACCTATCTGATACAGGTATCAGCTAATATCCTAGTTTTCTTATTGATAGTGTGGCCATGATCATCACTTCAATTTTAAAAGCACTTTTCATGTTTTCCCATGCTCATTAGCTCCACATGCTGCGAGTACATAGGCACCACGACGGTGTTCTTGACTGCAAACATTTTCCTGGGAATTCACGTCAATCCAATTGTCAAAAAATGCGCTGCTTTACATCATAAGCATATCATTCTGGAGTTTTGTATTTTTACGGATTTGTAATAATAATAAAGCTATATATTAGCTATAAGAACGGCCCACCACTAATAACTACATGTATTCACCATTAATTTTTTGCTGTTGTGCTACGGCTCTTGCTTTGAAGAAGATTAATTAAAGCGTCATGATATCAATTATGCCATGTAAATTATGCAGTTAATATGCTGTACACACGACCCACACGGGAAGCTACATTGATTTGTACTTTACACTCTACAGGTTTCACGTATTAATTATACATTGAAATATTAGCTAATTTTAGGGTGCCATAGTCCACACAATCGTGGTACTTCCATATTCTGAACCTCGTGTTGCTTTTTTAAAACTCTGCAAATGAATGATTAATGACGATAATTTTACGTAAAAGTCAGGTAAATATGGCAAAGTTGACAGGCCAAGGTTGATAGTGTTTAAAATGTGTGAATAGAACCATTACTTTGCATTTTATGGGGTTATAAAATATAATCCAATCTTTCATCAGAGCGTTTGGAAACTTTTGGAATTTTCTTGATTACGTAAGCTAGTGAGCTGGTTTTCCATCGCGTGTGGTGTAGCATTCAGTTAAAAAACAAATGGCCAAAATGAATATGCGTATGTGAATTCAGTTTTCCAGCAATTTTAGCTGGATTCCTCAGCAATTTTGAATTAATCATAAAACGATCTGGCATTGCGAAACGGAAGAAAATTATGAAAATTAGATGAAGGATTATTTAAGAAATCACAAGTTCATGCGTGGGAGTTGGTAAGACGGCTAAACAAAATTAGTGTTTAGAATCGTCTTTTTATCCCTTCTCTGTTATGCTTCGTAATAAACGCATTAAGACTTAAGACATGTTGAGTTGAGAGGGAAGCATCAACAAACAATTCTTAAAGGAAAAGTAGATAAGACGGAAAGTTATAAAGGAATAAAGTTGTTTATTTAGATTACTTATTACTCACGGCCAGAAGATCTGCACTAAAATAAAATAATCCTGGAATTGGCATTTATTTAATCCAATTGCAGTTTGCAGTACTTGTCAAAAGAGAACACCCATCTAGCTCAAATGCAATGTTAAACAGTTTTTTTTTTTAAAAAAGAGTTGGAAGGAACAAGGAACATGCCAAAGCAGATTTTTACGATCATAGTATACGAGATACAGATCTACCTGATGAATGAACAAACGGGAGACGTGCATGTAATTCGTATTAAGGTATGTGTTATATATATGTGATGCCTAACGTAACAATAACAAATTTTTTAACTCACAGTTTAATGAATAAGGAATATATTCTTTTACCCATGTTTTCATGCTGTGTCAGAAGAACCAGGCACGCTCAATAATAAAAATTTTCTGATTGCAATCAAAACATGTCTAGCAAGAAACAATTTTTGTAGAAAAGCTGTACTCTAAAACTTTCTTGACGCATTTGCCTTGATTTCTATACGTATTTTTTTTACTGTATGAGTAGATTAGCATTCTTGAAGACGCAAAATATCTTTGATTAAAAATCACCACATACCTACTACTCTACACTACCTGGAGTATTCATTTTTAACAGTTCCCTACATCCCGAATCCACATGCCCCCTGTCCTGTACAATAAATGAGTAATTGCACTTAAGTATATTTTTCAGCTAAGAGTATATGTATATTATGCAAATGTACACAAACTTATAATACGTATTTACGATGTTAAGACTCAATTATATGTGATAAAAAGCTTTCCTATGTTAAAATCTCAAGATAATATCTTGTGAACCCCGAGATCCGCAAACTTGTAAAAAAACGGTTTTCTCAAAATTTACATGAAATGAAACATGGACCTAACGGATTTATGGGGCATTGAGAAACTTTAGGTATACAGGACAGATAATAAGGCAGTCTTCTATATTTATTTATTATTTTAAGAGTCTTATCGAAATCTGGCATATTCCAGTTTTCTGTTTTCGTGTTCCAATCGTATATACTCGTCCCACTCGCTTTTTATTTCAATTATAGTCTTAAGAATTTGATATAATCGTACCACATATTTCACAGTTGATAACCACAGGATGAATAAATCAAAACTGTTTTTGCGAGAATTCCCTGCAGAGATTCTGTACTAATGACGTCCGAACTAGTTTCCACAAAAGGGTCAAAACGTTCAACCTTGTTGGAAACAACATTTAAAGGATGTTAATTAACATATAATTATGTATATTACCAGCTTCATTTCATTTCTCTGCTTACGGTCATAGAGTAATTTCCCATGACAGGTTTGTTGTGAATACTTCAAGATGGATGAACTCAGGTAAAAATTCTACGAGAATGTTTTCATGAACAAAAAGGCCATAAAATATTATTCACCGACACTGTATATTATGTCGTAAAGATTTCAGCCAAAATAACTGGGATAAAAATTAATAACAACGATTGTTGTTGAAAAGGTTTTGAGTGGAAACTATAATACGCATATTTTTTTGTTTTCAAGAAATCAGAAATTATGTATATATATGGAGGTATACTTACCACCGTGCAATTCTATTTGTATAATTTGTGTAATATGAATTGCATAACAATCCGTAAACCACGAAGATATCATTGTTCAACCTTAATTTCTCGTAGCTCTTGAGAAGACAACAATGCTGCGTAAGACGATGCTGAACGAAACGAAAACAGTGCGATGCGAGATACAAAATCATATAGTTTAATAGGTATTTTCATCGCCCTCCTGGAACCAGTTTCTATTGATAATTATACCTTACATGATATGGATATGTATACACATGCAATGGTGGGAACCCATCAAACCATGAAGATATTCTTTTGATCATATGAATGCACCTTTGAATAGATATTATTGTGATTCAATGGATAGGTTAAGCAATATGAAAATATTGTTGAAGAAAAGTACTGGAATATCATAAGACATTCATCAGAAAATTATGAAAAAAACCTTCAATTATTATCAAGCCAACGGAGAGACACATACATTTGGCTCAAGTAAACTGGGAACCGCTCCAGGTTATCTCGTTAATAGTTGCTACACTCAACAGTGGTGGAATTGTATGAAGGAAAAATGACAAGAATGTTAAGACGGTTCGGCGAGGTAATAGAAACAAATCATGAGTATATGCCTACGCATGGGATTCGTTTCGTAATACATTCGTAAACAGATCTCGCAACTTTTTTTTTTGCGAATCTGGAAATATGTTCGTAGCTTTTTACTGAGTCTTCTCCACAGTCCGTTGGGGCAATGTGAATGTAATTAGTTGAAAATCAGATACCGTATATCCAGCAGTTGGTACTGCATAATTAGATCAAAATAAGTGCCAATAAAATTCCATATCTGCACATTTTATCCAAACAGAATGCTTCAGCACATTTTAACATTTTAATTAGTCCATGTATTTCCCACACAACTTTTACTATTTTGCCTGATTTGGTCTTTTATGTTTTTGTAGTGTCAGTAGCAGGAAAAGGATGCGGAACTGGGAATGTAAGCTCGAAAAAGTCAGTGTGTAAAGTGCAACTATGCATTTTTAAATGCCATTATTCCTCAAACGTTGAAATATTTGTAATATTTACTTTATTTTTCGTAAAACATTGGTATAAGTATGTCTTTATAAAAATATAAAGTACATACATACATTCTCTAGAAAATCTAGAAACATTCAGTAGTACCAAAAACGATACTACAACGTATGAACAAACATAAAATTACGGTAATGTAATAATTAATATATTCAGCCTAACTTGTCATCTCGTATTTAAAAATAGAAGCAGGCTTGACTTAATAAAATGTATTATTCTTTAGTCTTACTCATAACATTATGGTCAGAATTGGAGGAATAAATAAATAATGTAATTTTTTGAAGTAAAGAACACAACCCATTCCATTTTTCAAGAATCCATTTCACCAGGTCATTCCCATGCAATAGCAAAACCGTTGACTATGATGAACATCTTGGACACTTTTGTTATAGTTAGTGATAAAAATTTACTCTGTAATAATAATGCTCATCTCGATTCCAACGTGTCTTCCTCATGCTCCTCGTGCTCTTCTTGTTCGCTACTCCCGTTTCCAGAAGTACAGTCCTTACAAATTGCTCGTTGGTTCGGGGGACTTTCAGAAGTCTCGTTTCTATATTAAAAATTAAATAATAATATTCAATCTGTCATATTTTTTTCAAATATCAAAGATGTCATAGTTGGCACATGATAGAGTCTTGAATAAGAGTAACGCAGCTAATGCTACTACTCACAGTGTATATGGCTTACAGGTTCTGATAATGCATCTCAGCAAGGACCTTCAACTGCTCGTATTTTTGTTTCTCCTGACCCTTTGCGTCAGGAAATCGAGCATTCCACTTGGCAGCTCGTTCGGGATAAGCTTGTTCCCATTGCTGAACATGTATCAAAAACTTGGCGTACTCCTTCTCGTTCGTTTCATCAACGATTTGACATCTTGGATGTCTCTTGCCCTCTTCCACTTTATCACTCGATACTAAAATACAGTCCAACACCCAAGGCTCATACGGTCTCAAGGGATTCACTGTCCCAACAACATGTCCCGTTCCAGAATCTTGAATTGGTTTGGCTGCAGGAAAGTAGTCATAGTCATACCATCGTGAATATGGCATGGCTTCACTGAATGAACCGAGAAGGCCTATTGAAACTAGCACTGCAAAACTTGTCAGGATGAGATCTGTTTTCCTTTGAGGTGCCATCTTGATGAGATGTGAATGTCAATAACTGTTTGCAAAACTCACAAAATACACACAAGCGGTTACCACTTCCACTTTGGGATAAAAACACACTTGCTTGCTCCGGTCGGTATTCCGGTTTCTTGGACTTTCCAACACAGATTAATCGTTTGTTTGCTAAAGTCACCTTGCTTTTATACCGTTCTCAGTGTGAATGAGAAGCAAAAAATGAGATGATCTTGGTGGCGAGTGAAACAGTTAAATCAGAAAATTTGATGTACGTAATAATTTCCGGTCTAGTGGAAGACAGTCAACAAAATCTTCGAAGGTGGTAAGTGCTGAAGAGCCCACATGGAGAGGTATGCATTCCGGATCTTTCGCTTACGCTACGACTACGAGCTTGTTGCGCTTCGAAGGTTTCGATACACTGCTTACTCCTTTTCCTCTACCACTGGACTTTCGTTTACTTTTATACTAACGTAACGTTACCTTCGTTGTTCGTTCATATAAATATGCATCACGTGCTTGAAAGTTCTCATGATCAAGATCCATTCTCAGAATCTGTTACCTCCTTCTAGACAAATCTTATAGATAATGGGGTTCTGTATAAATATACGCGATTGTTGAATAGTAGCAGTGTTAGGAGATACGAAGAGTTATAGTTTAAGGTGATATCATGGATTGGACGAGGATGAACTATGTGAGTCGTACTTAACTACGGGCAAACAAGGGTCAGGCCAGAAGCATTGGCGTTTAATACGTGCACTCAAATGTTGTGTTACTCTTGTTTTGTTGCCTGACTTTTTTTTCTTATTGAAGCGTAAGAAATATGGATGTAGGGGAAGCCCAGAGAAAATTCATGGTTATCTGTTCTATCAACGTATTCAACATCATCAGCGAACATACGGCAGCGAAGATACTAAATTCCATACATAGAAAATCTGTAGGTAGTTACATATTTACTGCTATCATGTACACAAAATGCATGCATGCATGAATTTAGATCACCCTCAGCTTGGATTTCATTAGAACCAGTTTCTGGTATGACGCATATGACGTAAATGAGCTAGCGTGTAATCAAATTCAGAGGAAGAAAGGTGTGGATGGATAAGGGATTCATAGTGCATCTATTTATAAACACTTTTTTCAATTGGAGAAATTTAATTGATGGTGGTTTTATTTTGTAAACCAAAAAAGGTACGTAAGTAAACATGCCTACAATGCCATGCATCGTTGTTCATAATGATACGCTTTTTTGCATCTTTATCATCGCGATCGTCATATATAATCTGGGATTTTTTGCTGCTTGTTTGGATAGGTTTCATGCATGCAATGAGTAATGAAATGACTGTTAATATATTATAGAGTTGCCAGTAGACTATTATTTGCTGACGTTATAAGGAAAACTGCATGATGATGCAAAATATAGTTTTTGCAATGATGTAGCAATTGAAAAACGGGAAACACGGGTTTGTTTTGTGTATTAATGATAACGAGATCAAACAATGACGTGTGACATCAACACACGTATCATAAAACTGATTCAAAGTTAATAATATAAATATATAAGTAGTTAATGCTAAGAAGTACTATATAACAAATAACTTTCAAAACCCTCAAATTTTCTGGTTCTGTGATTGAAATGTCATGTTGTTTTACTGCGCTGCGCATTTGACTTTTGAATAACATCATAATTTATTTGCTGTTTGAAACCTGTCAACATTATGCAAATCAGGTTTTTAATATTACAGTATAAATGAGTCTTACAATTACTCATTGCTTAATTTAAAGAAAACTGGTGCAAGTTGGCAAGTTAATGGTAATTAACGTAGCATTTTGCACTTCAAGTTCTTTCATTTGACACGGTTTATCCTAGATAAGAGTCCTTTGAGGAGGATTTGGCAATATGATACGGATTCCTAGTGGTAAGTCGTGTCGGAAAACGTTGGTATTACTTGGCGGAAATGCATACGCCAAGCGAAAGTGGACCCTATGGAGTAATGCTGAATGGGAAAGAAAGCCATTAAAGTATTAATTTATAAGCAGATTAGCTCATCTCGTGTTTGTGTTAGATTTAGTGTTAAGTGCATTTTAACTAAGTCCAACCAATTGGATGTAGTCACAAAATTCCTCCTATTCTTAGTAAACACTAACCTTTCTCGTCTTATGATGCTTCTTAAATCTATGACTATTATGACTATAAGTAACAGACCACCGACGCAAAATGATATATAGAATAAAATTATATACTAAAATGGATTTAATCTAAAATCCCGTTCCCGTCTATAAAATCCATAATGCTTAGTCTTCAAGCTTTTTTGTTTAGCGCATCTATATCTAACAAATGCGTCATAATAAAGTATTGACATGCTAAATCTTCCCCAGCTCCACTTGAAAAGTTCTATCCCCATCCCAAACGAAACGTCAAGGAAGCCAAAGGTATCAGAGGTCCTTTCCTGTTCCATGCATGCATGAGATGGAAGTGGAATATAAATATGGATCATGGAATGCGTAATGCACCTTGCTACTCGTATTCGTAATAGGAGCAATGAGCCACCCGTGTTGTGTATCTCGCATAAGCATAGAGAGCCATAGTACAAGGAGGGATGATGTCGAGAGTCGAGAGACGAAAGAACACACAATCATATCATAATCATAAGGTTCTATACCGTAAATATACGGTGGGAGTAGGGCACACAGAAATAAGGACGGAAACAAGTAATGTTCTTGTAGAAAATAGAAAGTATAGGATTTAATACTAAAACTGTCAAATGTGAACACAAGTACGAGTTGGCTTACATCGGGATCGGGACCAACGTTTTGCATTTTTTTTTAGCCTATTAAGTATTTTTAAGATTTTGTTTTAAAGCAATTAAAAGTGTCTTTAAAAAAGACGCAAAAAGTCATTCCAAAATGAGCAGTGAAATTCCCAAGGTAGAAAGTGAAGTGAATGGACAAATGAGTCTACTTAATTTAAATGAGCCAGCAACACCAAATAATAGGAGTACTAATAATAATAATAATAACAACAATCCTGTTCAGCAGAGTAATAATGGAACATGTAGAGACATAAGTAAGAAGAGAGATGATTACCTAAATTGGTCCGATTATTTCATGGGAGTCGCGTTTTTATCAGCAATGAGATCGAAAGATCCATGCACTCAGGTAAGTGCACGTACATTAATTGTTGTGTGTGTATATTAATATTATAATGGATTTTAAAGACTACCATATTTTGGAAATCCAGGTTGGGGCCTGCATTGTAAACGAGGAAAATAAAATAGTGGGAATAGGATACAATGGGATGCCAAATGGTTGCAATGATGACGAGTTTCCGTGGGGGAAGGAAACAGAATCGAAGACAGAGTCAAAGTACATGTATGGTAAGCTAGGTGTAAAAGTAAAAAGCTGTGATTTCCATGCAATATTATGTTACAATATATGTTATGTTATGTCTCATCATTGTCATTTTTTGATTTATAGTTTGTCATGCAGAAATGAATGCAATTCTTAACAAAATAGTTGGAAAATTGAATGGGTGTCGCATCTATGTTGCGCTCTTCCCCTGTAATGAGTGTGCAAAACTTATCATCCAGTCTGGAATAAAACAAGTAATCCTTTCGAATACTCATTATTGTTTTAAAAAATTAGGGATGGGTATATACGAGTGGGCGAAGAAGATGACGGTGACCAATGGCCCAATCATCAAGATATTAAATTGGTATATTTTATTTTATTTGGATTTTAGGTGTTTTACTTATCGAATAAGAACTGGAACAAGGATGAATGTGTGGCAAGCCGAAGAATGTTTGACGCAGCTGGAGTGTTATATAGGTAAGCAAATAAATCATATAACTTTACGTTGGTGTACCTAAATATTTTCGATGAAGATATATAATTGAATTGAAATACATGATTTTATTTAGTCAATACGTTCCGAGAAGCAAGAGAATTGTAATTGATTTTGAATCAATTGATTGGAATAAAGATCCCCAATTACCTCCTTCGCCCGAGACACAA
>JAANSN010001791.1:0-29552 GCA_036850665.1 Dicranocentrus wangi | reverse complement strand
ACGTTCTTTATTGCATCGAATAAAAACTTGGAGCCATGATCTCAAAAGATGAATGTGGAATGCCATAAGTGTTCATGGAAAATGCACTTCATTCCATTTCCAAGTTGAGCCCTTTTTAACTTGTTGCTAAGACCTAATAGGGTTAAGTATCGACATAATTCCGAAATGTCCTTACCACTACGTAGACATAAAAAATCTGACCCCGCGGGGTCGGCAGAAATGACCAACATGCGTTGCACTTTCGAACTAGCCCAAATTTAAAAATATATGACAATCCAGTCTGGAAAAATTCTAATGTAGGATAGGAGACAATCTCAGTAGACAGACTATAGTGTGCAATATAAAGATTTCCCATTATAAAAAGATTGGACAGGGCGGTATTCCCTCTGACGAAAGACATCCTCGTGCATCCTCAAATTTCACCCACTTGTTACTTAAACTGAGGTATAATGCAGAAGTAAATATTTATTTACAGAAATTTGTTATAAAACTTCACATCTCCATATTTTTGACACTGCAATTTTGAAATATTGAAATATTTTCTCGAGTTAGTTTTATATCTTGTTAGCACTTATTTTGTGTAACCACACGAACTATTTTTAAGAAATGTCAAGAAGTTCAGTTATAGTTTCGACAAACAGAGTGAGAAGGAGAAAATGGCTAGCTCTTCGTCGTGGCGTTGAAAAAAATCAATAAACAATTATACCGCGCCCAACGTTGGGTAATGATAATTGTTGTCCTCATAAATACTAATTAGCATCGTGCACGAATAGCTTTCATAATAGCTTGATGGCTCATAGGAAATACGATTTCAATTATTTATTTAAGAGCCAACGTTTAAGCTTAAAAAATATCAACATTTTGTATATTCCGTAATTGGGTTTGGCGCTACAAAAGTTTGCAGAAGCAACTAGTTAGCATATTATACCTCTTGGGGATAAACTTTTATTTTTCCGCAGGAAAGTCCAATTCCAATGTTTTTGTTCCAGTTTGTCAAAACTAATTAGGTTCCCATCTGACCATGAGGAAAAAGAGCTCCGTCTTAATCCCGGGAAGTTTTCTTAGCAAACCTCGTGCTTGCTTTCGTGTTTTGGTGTAATGAGTTTAAAAATTGGATTTTGTGGTGGGCGTACCTGTAGAGTGGTTTTCCTTGATGCAACGTAGGATACAATAAACACCACATCGCCACAATTTTTGTTTCAGTTTGCCTATAAACTTAAGACTAAGAGTGTAGATAGGCTGGAGGAGGCCAGTTTTAAAAATTATTAGTAAGAAGGAGTATATTGTTTTGATTAAACCTCGGTTATCTTGTAAGACTGTGAAACAATATGACAAGTAGAATGCTGCTGCTGGTTCAGTTGATCACCGCCATCGCAACCCAACTTCAGCAGATACGTGGCCTAATTCAGCCAAAACAGCACTTCCTGGACGTTATATTATCATCTTTATCATTCGAGGAGACTTGTCTAATTCACGTCACAAACTTTCCAAACGACGACATAGCTACTACTAAATACCCGGTGATCCTTCGACATCTCGTGGTGAGAACTGACTTTAAAGATAGACGGGGCCGAGCTACCGCCTTCCTACTTCCAAAAGACTACTCCTGGATCCCAAAAAACTATTCGTTTGGCCATAAATTAGCCTGTGGGTTTTCCTCCTTGATGGACGGGGGTTCCGCACAAGTCTGCGCAAAGCTAAATTACACCAAATTCGCACCAACGGGAAAACCATGGGGCTGCGAGCTTCACGTGTGGCTCTTATCCCAGCCGATTCCTTGCTGATACGAAATTCCCTGATAAGAAGTTGCTCAGACAGACAATGAAGTTCGTCCCCGTGTTTGACTTTCAAGCTGGGCTAAGATCCAAATGGACATTTTGGAAAATATACGCCGACATTGTTCCTGGGAGAGCCCCGTTAGATATCCTCGTTGAACATTTCCACACGGCTGGAAATGAAAAGGAGCTCCTAACTTCTGAGTGGATAACAGCGATTCTAACCAGGAGACTCTGGATCTCAATTTCCCGCAACAAATTTCTCCTCGTTGAAATGGTTGGTGGAAATGAGTTGAAGAGCGTTGAAATTGTTGGTGCTCATTTATCATGTGAGAAGAGGCTATTTCATCATCAGTCAGCAATTTACACGCGTGCCATGGCTTTATCCGAGAGTCCCATTTCCATTCAAATGTTGACAGAGTTTTACGATCAAGCACACAATGAAACTCTGATGGGTGTGGAGCTGGACCGGGGCGTAACAGGTGAGTTGAACCACAATCCTCAACTCCTCTCTCAGGAACTACTCTCCCGTTGTGCCAACCCGAGTTTGAGGGGTCACCTTAGAAACAGGGTTACATCGGTGGACAGCGGATTCCAGGTTTTGAGCTCTATCGTCACCCTTTGGCTTTCCATCTTCAAAGACAAAAATGTCAACTTGGTCGTGTCTTTGCAGGGGTCGGATCCAAACAGCCGTGGTGGTGTTTGTGTTTCGGGGAAAGTGAGTCTTTGTCAAGCTGCACTCGAATTTCTTCCTCGAGCAAGGCTCCAGCTGGTTGAAAATACTGAGTCCCGCTGGACAGGACATTTTTCAGTGGGGTTCCCTCTTCCTGAAAAATCCCTACGCTTTGTGGCCTGCGGCCTACCGCCTCAAACGCCTCTGGCTTTCAAGGAGTTTGTCAGAATTTTTGATGTTTCCACATGGCTCTCAATTATCTTCATTTTCCTGTTGGGCTCACCTCTCATGATCGCCCTTGTTGAGAGGGCAGGATCCCAGCTCACCGGAGCCAGTCAATCCCGGGGTGGTGGGTTCTCTTCAGCACTCTTCTTTCAACCTGTGGTCAACCTCCTGGAGCAAGGGGAGCCATACTCGACCTCTCAAGCTAAAATGCCTGGAATGAAGTGGTTCCTTGGAGGGCTGCTCATAGCAGGACTAGTGGTAAGCAATGCCTACCGAAACGATAATATATATAAGATGGCTGCCCCACGCAAGCTCGTTCCATATTCGTCCTTCAATCAACTGGTTGAGCACGGGTTTGAGATTTTAACCCGAATCCACGAGTCCAGTCTATTTTTCAACTTTGCATATCAACCGGGGAGAAACGCAACGCAAATTTCGGGACATGAAATTCACGACAGTACAAGTCCCAATTCGAGATTCGTTCACGAGTCAGAAGTCAAGAGGAATGTGGGGGAAGATGAGGACGTGGGGGGAGGCATTATGGAGTTGGTCCTAAATAATTCTAGGATGCACCCCGACATTCTGAGATACTTGAAAGAATCCAGCGAATTGGAGGCGTCGGAATGGAGATCCGTGTTTCTACAAAAACAGAGCAATTCGTTGAGCTCATTCTTAAGCGGGTGTGCCTCAAGAGCACTCATCTTGCCGGAGATATTGTGCGAGGAGCTCGCTGTCAAACTGAGAAGAGAGTTGGGTCCGGAGTTTGCTCACATTGGGAGTAGTCGGCTAGCCCAGCAGCGGCTGGGATTCAAGCTGAGTGGGTGGTTTCCAGGAAGCTGGTTATTGGCTCAAATCAAGATGATGGACTCGTCGGGGATATGGGCCTGGTGGAATAAGACAATCAGCAACAGCGGCGGCAGCGTCACAGGAGATGGGAGTGGTGGGGTTGGGAAAGTGAAAGTGGTGAAGCCAAATATGAGAGGAAATATTGTTGTAATTTTTGCAGTGTTTTTGGGAGGGATTAGTCTCGGAATGATGAGTTTTTTCTGGGAAGTTGGAGTGAAGTTTCGGAGCAAACTCTGTTTCAAATGGAAAAAATCGCTTGCATCTAACGAGGTAATTATAGTTAAGCCGGTATAGTTTCACTTTATGGTAAGGACATGATGGTAAGGCTATGTAAATCATGAACATCATTTTACAATTTTAACATTTTCAACGGAGTATCTAGTCGATAGACAGTGGGAAGTAAGTAGTTAGTTGAATAAAATTGCACACTGAAACAAGGTGAATATAAATGTTATACCTTTTTAGAAACTTATTATGATGCTATCTACATTAGTTGCAAACTACATAAATTAAAAGCAAAGATATATTCAAACATTTGCCAAACTAAGTCATATTTACTTCAAATGGAGCAGCTGTTTCTTATGGCTTGGGAATGAGATATGAGATTTCCAAACTGATTGATTGTCAACAATTTTGTCTATGAAATGAAAAACTACAGTCATAAAAAGAACGTCAAGTCATCAGATTAAATAAGATTACATTTTATTAATTTACTGACATTTAATTAACTGGAAAACAATCTATTGTTACGTGAATAAATTTTATCGTCTTGTACACGATGCACTTTCTGCATAAACTCTACTGCTTTATTAGATAATTCAATTTGCTTATATAAAAAACTAATCAAGGATACAGTTAGGTACTATATATATGAATGCAATACTCACAAGAATACACCACTACACTGACTTATACTACAAGATGTAACATGAATGAGTATACACAATTCATACGCTGTATAAACGAGTATGATTACATGAATTGATAACATTTCATGTTTCATTTAATGTACACATTAGGTAGTCCTAATGTAAGCTTGACATCACTCAATCATGTCTTGTACATATAACACTATTTAAAAGAAATTTAGACAAAGAGAAATATATGCATGTGTGCAAAGCAACACCCCCCGCCACCTATAGCTATTGCGAGTGCTATCATAAATTCATGCTAAGACGTGGATAAACATAATTAACATGTAACCAGATTTTATGAGGAGTATTCCGTACTATGTTGTAAAATCAACAAAACATTTAGTTTTCTTCACACAGTGTGATTTGAGTACTAGTCTGATATCGTTCCTATTCCGGTACTGATTACTGCATATGCGAAAAAATTGAAACATATCCATGTAATCAGAGTTTATTTCGGAATGCCTCTTTAGAAAATCAAATTTTTGTCTTGTTTGTTTAGACTAAATCATAAAATATTGTAAAACCGAAAATGTATTGTGGTTCCTCTCTTTCAATGCTACTAGTCTTCTAGTCTTCTAAGCCGCTAAAGCTTTCACAAATTATTATGCAACTCTCCTCATGCTAAACAGATTTTAAGATAATGAGATTTATGCTTAAGAATAACAATTGAAAAATATATTAAGCAGGCCTAGTCCTGTTTTATAGTATAGTTGCAATGCGCATTAAAACAACCTTGGTTGGCTTTCCTTTATTCTAGATAATAAGTTTAATACATAATGTAATTTAGCCTGTGAAATATTACCTGAAAGTTTGTTTGTCCCAAGCAACTTAATTTATGAAACCATTTTCTGGTCTTTCTTGTTTTCGTCCTGCTGGATTAACTAAATAATTGCTATCCCACTCTCTAACAACTCTTTGCCCATTCCAATCTTACCCTCTCCTGCCCCATAAGGTCCATTAAAGTAATGGTACTGGCTAAATGGCTATGGTATAACTACTGGTGCATTTATTCTGTTTCTTGAAGACAAGTCAATTTAAGTTCAAGTCCAATTTTCAACCAGCAAAATAGCGTTTCATATTTTCAGAACCGCCTGAGCACAGGCTTTCGTCCATGTTTTGATTTCTTACGATTAGTTGTCCAGCAACTTTCGCAACTATATTTCGGTGGATTATTGGGACCTGGATAAAGGATCTTCTTCCAAAATAGCTCGATCAAAAAGCTTCCGACTGGAAATAGGATGCAAATCCCGTACACAATAAAGACCACCGAAATGTTATCACTCATTGTCACTTTCTTTACGGGTGGCTCATAGCTCCTCTCAAATTCCACCGTATCATTCCAGCCCGCTATCCGCCGCTCCCAGGCGTGCCACAAGAAGGCAAATCCTGCCTCGGAAAGCACCCGGGTGCGCCTAAGCAACTCATTGTATCCCCACGTCATTCTAGTAAATTTCCACTCCCGATTCAAATTTAAAACTTCCTTTTCGCCCATGATTACCCCTTCCGGATCATTAATTTCTCCAGGGTGACCACTCCATTTGGGTATAAACTCGCTCTTAATGGCCATAGCAACCTTCCTCACATCCTCATACGAGCCGACAAATGCGTCCCGGCCACACTCTGAAATTTTATCAATGAAATGCCCCGGCTGCTCCGTCGCCTTCAGTTCCTCCACTGTCTGAGGAACGTGGGTATGATTTACCAGCCAGTTCAGTTGCGCCGAGAGCCTGATCCCAGTGCTGTTGCGTCCTCGATACCAGTCATGGTCTAGCGCGAGAGCACCCTCTACCTGGGATTGATACACATTTAACAAATAGGAAAAAGTGGAAAGGTTATTTAGGTCAGCGTGCTTGACTGCATGATCAAATTTCAATATCGCCTCAGATAACGTGAAAACTTTATCTTTTGCATCCGTATTTTCTCCTTGATTTTGATGTTCCTGCGCATCAGCAGTTCGCCTTTTCCTAACGTTTCCGAACTTGTGCGATAGCCAGGAATCCAAGAGTCCCAGCCCCATATGACTAAACATTTGGGCAACCGTTTTGTAGTTAAACTGGTCAAAGAATGAGTTGTCATAGGTGAACCCGTTGGAGGAGTGCATGGTAAAGTTGTGTTCCATCAACTCTTCAAAGGATTCCAACCTTTGAATCGGAATCGGGGCTATCAGCAAATTTATGTTTTCCCCGCGATAGCCATTGCTCAGCACAATTCCCATGAGTATCCAGGGCCCACTTAGCCACCTAAATTTGTCGACTAGGCCCACCCCCTGTTTCTAACAAAACTAAGGGGCCATACAAGACCGCCGAATACATTTCAGAGTAGGAGGGCAAGAGCCCCTTCCGGCGGACTCTTGTTGTCGCCGGCTCAAGGCGGCTGGCAGTAAGGTGGAGGAGGAGGATCACTACACTGGTGAGAAAACAAAGAGGGAGGAGAATTCCCCAACTGGTTCTGTCATAAGCGGAAACGTAGCCCGTGCCGTCCAAAACTCCAATCTGGGCTAGTCCCGCGCAAGTGACGAAATAGAAGCCAGACCTTTCATATCTAAAGTATTCCTTCATATTCATAGTATGGCTGACTCTGAGAAGCGGGCGCTGGGTAGTTGCAAAGAGTTCCGAGCCATTCAGGTATTGAATGGACACGTTTCCTCCCGCAATTATTTTAAACAGCGTCAAGTCTATATCTTCGTTTCTCTTCCAATTGCTCATATAAAGGTTGGTGGTGATGATTGTCCGTGTCTTGCTAGGGGACTCGTACAGAATGACTGGTGAATGGGGTTCACTCCCGAAATCCCTACCAAAGAATGACAAGCTTGACACGCTTTCCGGCGAGTAGGGGAATAGTTGATATGGGAAACTTTCCAGGGTCTTATCCATGCAAGTCGTCTGCAGCAGTACACCCTGTTGTGTGCGACAATGCTCCTTAATGATATTGAAGCTAGGAGCATCCACGTTGGGACTTTTAACGATAAATGTGATGATCACGGGCGGGACGACGGCTTTCCAATTTTCAGGAGCAGCGTTCCTAATTAGAAACAAGAGTTTAGTTGGAAAAGTAATCTGATTCAACTCAGATTGGCCTGGATGGTCTGCTAGTTTTAGAATGTTTTCGTGAACCCTCCTCCTTGCCGACTTGGTGACGTAGATGAAGTACCTATTGGGTCTAAACACAGACGTGCCAGGGAGGTGACTCGGATAACGGTACAAGTGAAAGTAGTCCGGCGGCACTAGCTGCGCCCAAGTCGTCCAAGCCGAATTATACTTCCACTCGGCGCACGGGTATGGGGCGACGTATACTTGGACCTCGCAGTTGAGCGAGTGGACGCTTGCATTGAATCCGTATTTCTGGTCACCCTTCAGCACGTAGTGGATCCTGTCGCAGGCCATCTCCCCGAAGAACATTCTGTACTCGAACTTGTGGATGGAATATACCCACGGGAAATAATCCAGAAGAGGGGTGATTTCATATGAGCCGTAATCTTCCGGATATTCCGGGGTGTAATATAAACTAGCCAAACTCGGAAAATACGACGTTTGATTTTTGTTTGGCTTGGCATTGTTGACGTCGTCAATGTGCGCCACCACAATGTGTACGTGGCAACTTGCAAAGGCTTCAAGCTGGCTTCCCAAATTCAGCACATTTTTACCCAAGTGGGTAGTAAGGTACGAGAATTGGGAGGAGGTTGTGGCTGTTTCCGTTATCTCAAACCATAGAGACATGGTGATGAGCACAAACAGTATTTTTAATGTGAAACTAAACATTTTGAATATCAAGTTGAATTTTATTTCTTCTAAACGGAACGGTGTCAGGGAATATTAAATTCTATTTTACAATTTTTACATTGAAATTACTTTTACTTTTTTAGTAACTCACAGCATATAGAAGAAGAGCTTTTTAACTTTATCACCGCGTCAGGATAGGAACAAAACTCGTTTCCATTAGTGTATTTCACTATTACAAATTCCATTTTGACAAATGTTGATGAAGCACTTTGACTAATGAGTTTTCAGAATCCCAGTTTTTTATCAGGGGCGTCCTCAGTCAGAGTATAAGCCAAAGGGGAGCACGACTTTCAAAATTCAGTATTGAATTAGAGTTTGTGCTTATTTTGAATTTGAGCATGCCAATAATTGCTTAAAATAAAAGTATATTTCTTCAAAGTAAAAATATTTTATAAAGTACAAAAAATGGATAAATATACCATAAAATTTAATTAAAATGTGTAAGAAATATTCTTTTAAATTGTACAATTAATAGTTTTCATGAGTTTAACTTATTCCTCATTTGACTATGCTCGTATAAAATATAAATAAGTTTAGGGCAAAATGTGTATGAATTGTTCAACTCTTGACAACTCTTGAAACATAAAATTTTCCAATTGTGGCTGACAAACAAACTGACCAACTAACAAGTAAAATTTATAAATTTACGTTAGTAAACCTCTTAAAGCCTAAATGATGAATAATTCAAGTAAAATTTGTCATTTTCCTGACAAAAATATTCAAAATACAGATCAGTGCTGCTGTACAGGCAACGGGGTTTTTAAATGTATAAGTGAGTGCATTTCTACTAAAATTTTATTTATCATCACAAATGTGGTAGTGGCAGGTGTTTCACACTATTACATTAGTACATACACTATTATGTTGAAGGAAATGCTATAATTTCAAAATTTTGTTAGTCTTTCAAATTACGAGGATTTCAAGGAAACACGAACCCCCAGTTTTCCTCCTGTACGCACGCCAGGGTTTACGATGGATGGAGAAGTTTTTGGGTACCTATTCCCACTAACCTCAAATTCATGCATGTTCTCGGTCCTTCGATGGGTGTAAAACTGTTCTAGACGAATTTATTAATAATTAATAATGAATTTTAATTACTCAAGTTTATAGCGTTCGCTACTGTATCTACTATGTTTGGGGTATAATTTATATTAGTATTGTCATTATACTTACTATGGTTTTGGGGAAGTACACAATACGAAGGCATGTACAATCAAATATAAAGAAGAAATGGCTATAGATTTTTGCTAAAAAAGGTACGCTGTAAAGAATGTCGGACCCACTAAAGGCCCGTTTTTAGCGGATATACACAACTAGTATAACAATGAAACAATCTAAAGCCACGGACGAGGTAAAACTTGAATATGTTGTTTAACTTTAATCCTTTGTACTTAAAACAATAGATATCAAGTTAGATGTGAGAGCGAGAATTAAACTACTTTTATTGCCGTATCCCGAATGCATATTGGACGAGTGATGCAGGATTTTGCAAAAAAAATATTGGTAGAAAAAATATCATTGAAGTTAGAAATCTGAAGTTAGAATTACCTGGCAAAGTTGTACTTTCCATTCCACCAACGGGGCAACAAGTTGTTTAGTTTAGATTATGACCAAGGGATCTTTACTAAGGATGGATACATTGATAAACGGTATTGGAGATATTGACTCGGAAATAAAAAGTGATATTGCAAATTCTTAATTTTTTCGATTTTCAAAATCTATATGTATTCTTCTAGGGAACGAATTAGGGTAGGGTAAATGAACTAGGGGTGCACTAAATGAAGTCTAGATGGGGATGCATTCTTTAGTGGGGGTGCACTGTATTTCCTGCTGTGCCAAATATCGGTAGCGACGAGAATAAAATATTGATGAGGTGAAGTAAGCAGCGAATTCGGCCGAATTCACTGCGAAACGACAACGAAATCAATTTTTTATTCGAGGATCAAGGTGTCCTACCCTGCAAATGTGTCGATGTATTAAATCTTTGGAAGTACATTGGGCTCTCTCTTGTATCGCTTACTCGCAGAGAACAAAATTTGGGGACTCTAGGATTACACTCTCATGGAACGTATTAGGCAGGGTATATGAACTAGAGAGTACACTATATGAAGTCACCTTAGAGTGTGGAATCGGGGAATACCGTGCTTGAAGTAACGGTCTATTATATTTGAGGGGTTTACCATTTGTACCATATATGTGTACATTGCCACCGAGAGGGGACCGCACCGTGGCACCTGCTCTAACTACTCATTTATCTGCTTTTATCTTTAGTAATCCATTGTCATTGTCATAATTCAACATTTTGTCGTTTTGACATGCTTTTGAATTTGGTTGACTTTTGACCGATTTGGCTCAAACTCAACAGATTTCTTTCTTAGTAACCAGCGAATGTAAATGTCAAGTTTGGCGTCAATCGGATGAAGCATACTGGAGTTATAGCGCGGATAAACAGATAAATAGATATCCAGATACACGGGACAGACATTTACCCACTCCCAAAATTTTTTGTCCTGTTTTTATAATGTACCATGAACACATGGCACAAAATAACCTTACGTGGTAATATCCGGTTTTACAATTTACCTAACATTTCGTAACGCGAAGTCCTTGGATGGAAGCCAACCCGAGGAGCACAAGAAAAACTAGTGGAAGCACACCAGCAAGAACAACGAATAAGGCTGAGAGCAGCCTCTTTATACCCTTGAGAAGTGAGTGTGGACACAAAAGCAACGGCTTCCTCACTCCAATCTATATATACACACACGAACGGATTTCGTGGACAGGCATTGTGCACTGACAAAACAAGACGTTTGCATACATACCCATTTTCTAGGCACTTGCTGCTTCAGATTATCATTTGCCTGATCGACTTTCTATGAATTGCTGGTTCAGTGGTTCACCAAGTGCAAAAATAAATATAACAACTAATGGCAATCGTGAATCGGAAATGTTTCCGTATGAAATCTAATGGATTGAGTTAATGCATACCAACAACTGCAGACAGATTAATGCATTGCAAACCAAAGATAAATTAATCAACGAAATCTAAAGTGTTAGTCTTGAATTTGTTTTAATCTATTTAAACGATTAAAATCCATACAACCTGGGGTGTTTGTCGTGATAAAGCAAACATGAATCCATAAATTGGGTTTCCTACTTGCCTGCAAATTGTATCAGTAACCAGTTTAGAAATATTTGATTGTAATAGAATGAATAGTTTAATTCACATTGACAGTTTGTTTGTTTGTTGACAGACGTGAAATGTTTGCCCATTATGATTACTAGGAGTAGTTATCATAATGGGCAAACATTTCACGTCTTCTTTCAATCCCACTTGTAGCATTCCCGAAAACTTTGTAGGCAGCGGGGACTCATCCCTTGCATAATTTGGCATTCACCACTTGCTTGTCGCCATTTAAAGTTAGGAAATCCCAAAATGGGGAATATTGTTGAAGAAATATTTCTGAGAAGAAGTAATTACACTTTCGTCCAAGTAGACTACTAAATTTTCTCAAGCGAGTAATATTTTTCTATAATATTCTAGATATTCTGTGGCATCATGAGGTCGTTTACTGGGGATTTGCCTGCGGTCAGCATAATAGCTTCGTTCCTTCCTGTCCATTCAAGTTCCAAAACCAGCATTGCAAAAGTAATGATTCCCGATTTCAAGCATTGCACATTTCCCTTTTCCTAAAAGTTGGATGAAAAGAAACTTGGAACATTGCATTTAAAATATGTGTGAAACTTTGTGTTTCAACGGCCACAAATCTTATGTTTCTTTATTAAAGAAATTATTTCTGTTTTATCAGCATTTTGTTTTCGTAGTACATTATCCCAGACACATTCAATCAAAGCATTTTTGCAGTTACAACTGGTTTTCCCATTCACTATTTAAAATATAGCCAATACTTACAATTATGATGATGACATCACACGGTATCAGTTATATCTCATGTCAGATACAAGCGGAGACCACGAACACTGTTAACATCCTGCTTCGTGGCGTTTGTTTCTAGCCACAGGAAACTACACTGTACGGTTCCAGTTGTTCTGACGTAAACCAAAAGTCTCCCTTTCCTGTTCTGCGACAACTAACTCACAGCATATCATTGTCAGTTTAAACACATCCTTGTCTACTCTAATATCATGTTTTGGTTGGAGAAGGCGTTTTTTCACTTGTGAATATTTTTAAACGATAATTTTTACTTGTAAATTATAACGGCTGCTCCTCCGGGCGGCTCCTGCTGAACAATAATGAGGAATATCATTCAGTATCCGCTTTATGCTGTGAAACTAGTAACACTTTTGTTTGTGTTAAAACTCGCCACAACCAATTTAGCTAAGAGAAGCACATTTGATGATGATTTCTTTGCTGTTTCGACGTCTCCCGTTTTGGATGTCACGTCAACTGTGAAGTGCATTCTAAGTGGTGGCGCCAGCACTACCAAATGTGTTGATGAACTTAAGGAAACAATGAAGGAATCGGATGAGTTTTACTATAACACTGGTAACAGCAAAAGCTTTGCATACATAACAATTCCCTAGATAATACATATTGTGATAAATATTGCTTAATTTTAAAAATGCTTTAGGACTCCCGTTCAGCTTTGGCAACGTAAAAGCGGCCAATCTGTCTTATGTTGTTGGTATACTGAACAATGCGTATGCGAAAGCCACGGGTTCTCCAACGCCTCCAGGGGTTTTTGTGACTTTCCTGTAATAATTCATTGTACCTACATGTATTTGTAGCAAGAAATTAAAAGTATCAGTGAGATGTTACTTAACTCCGACTTTCTTCAACAGCATTACAGATCCCCAGATAAACATAACGGATACTCTTGAAGTTCAGGAAATCGATGTGGTCAGGAGCTTATCAGGGTTAATACTTGACTGGAAGGTAGAAAAATCATTTTGTAACCAACCTGCAAATGTAAAGATGCACCTGGCGGACTTGAAGAACCTTGCCGAAGCAAAAATAGGGATAGCTTACTCATCACAAGGGAAAAATAAATGTCTTCCATCGTCAGTGGATCTATCATTAGCCCATTTTATCCAAATTGGAATGGACTTTGATATTCTTACCTTCATCCCCTCGTACGAACTATTCAAAGATGAATTGACAAAATTCGTCTATGAGCATGATGATTACAAAAAACGTAGTATTGGATCAAGAAGGACTTTCTATAATTTGAGGTTCACGAGCGCCCCCGGAGAACCAGAGTACTACTCCCTCTTCGTCCAGTTTGTAATTACATGGGCTCGTGAAACAAGTCACAAGATTATTTTGGACACGAACCATTTTAGTTCAGATGACTTTAGAACTGCATTGCAGACAAGAATAGACTCACCTTTCAACTTTAAGAAACACATCATTCTTGGGGTATCGGGAAATGGAGCATGCGAGCCATCATGTGCACTTCCATATAGGGATATGGTGACTTTGATAGGATCCACGTTTAGCTCTGCGTTACTCTCGTATGGTAAGTTATTTCATTAACTGTAAGTAATTAAGTCATGTTCGATCTAATTTCAGATTAATTAAAAATATATATTCCTCAGAAACTCTGACTTGTACGATCAAATGCTGGAATCATAATAATAATAACTCAGCAAACGGGGTGAAGGGTCTCGGCGGTCTGCAGGAAGTTTATGTCAGCAATACTTTTGGAACCACTCAGAAAGCTTTAAACTTGTCACAAGGAACAATGGAGGATCTCAGTCAAAAAATAAAACCAGTTTCTCCTGTTTTCCTACTGCCCACTCGTGACTTTCGTGCGTCACTCATCAATTATCAAATGGTAAAACTAGTTCAGAAGTCGACGAAAGTTTCCTTTGGATGCGAAGTTGACCTTGGTCGCTTTGATTTGACCAATTCTTTCAAGATCGAGAACTTTTTGAACGCACACAGGTGCCAACACGTTTTCCCTGAAGTGGGAGTTTTTGTTTGGAAGTTTGTTTTTGACGCAAGGGGAGACGAGTACAAGGACGTATATAATAAGCTAGAAAATTTGCGTAAAGTAGGGGACTCATTTGTTAAAAGGCACTTGTATAACCCTAAAAAGACGTATATATTTTGGATCGCACTACCCAGCGGGGGTAAAACCCTGGACTCGTCTAGCTTGTACTGTGACAAGACTACCCGAAAATTTAACTTGTATACAGAGATTGTGGGAAACTGGGCTCGCATTAGAAACGTCAAAGTTATCCTTCACGAAGCATTCGACTTGGATTTCACACCGTCTTGGTGGAACTATTTAAAAGCTCCAAATTTGGTAAAAAATTCGGTAACATTTCAGGCTGTAATGAGAAATTACCCTGCAACCATGTGGAGCTCTCAGACTGCCCCGTGCATTCGTCATCCGAAGGAATATCCCAAAGATGGAATCAAGTTTAATGAAAACTCTGGAGTCAGTTTGGATCTCAACATAAAACACTCCTTGTCGGAGGATGAGGTAGCCACAATGATGCAATATACCTTTTACAAATTCAGCCTTGTGGAAATCCTCATTCAAACCGAGTTGTTTGGACTAACCGCTAACATGGAAACTTTTCTGGAGCGTTAAAAATCATTTGGAAAGCTCCATCTGAACCCTTTCCAAAGAAACTGTATGTGCAGTTCGCCGTTCCCGAGTCAAAGTTTGACTTGGCAAGTCCAGGCCTACAAAGCGTTTTTGAGAGCACAGTTAAGCAGCTAATGGAGCTTAAACAAGAGAAAAACATTGCCGTCGGAATTCACATTTCTCGTTGGGAGAAGCATGAAAACAATCCGGCACTGAAAACATGTTTCCAGCTAGTCAAATACCACAAATTAGCTGTTGGCCTAACCGTTGATAATTGCATAAACAACCTCAATAGCATTACCGCCCAAAATAAAAATTCTCACCTTGCCCGACTCTTTTCTAATGTGAACGTGACCTACCTCGTGTGTCAGGAAGCTGTGGGTAATGCGACTAACAAGGACATCGGGAAAATGACAAGCTCCCTGGACGGACACTTTGTGGTGGAGAAAGCCTTCCGAAAACTATTTCCAAATATAGAGCATATTTTCTTCAGACTGCAATCCGTATCTATGAAATCAGTTAGTGCTGAGCAGGAGTTTCTCACTTTTACGAATGACGTCGTCCAACATTCCACCTTGTATAATGTCAGCTACTTCCTGTTTCCGGCTTTAAGTAATAAAGAAGCCAATGGGTGGTGGCGTGTTAAACGCATGACGGATTTACACAGTGTCCAAAATTATATTGAAAGAGAAGCAGGTAAGTCAATTAATGATATATGCCATGAATATGTGAATTGCTTGTTTTGGGGACGAGACGAAGACCGATGTATAAAAGTATAAAAATTTGGCGAGTTCTGTATTGGCATCATTGTCAATAACTCACGTCTTACTTGCTCTTTCTCCACTTCAATGTGATGACAAGCACAGTGAGCACAAGCTCATGATTCATTCGATGTGAAGCCTTCTTAAAATCCAACAAACATTTATATTTTCGTAAACTTTCTCCTACAACCTGTTTTCTTTTTAAGGAATTTAAAAATGAAGATTTAAAAATACTTTAAGTACTTTAAAAACATGCCGATCGATAGGCAATGCGTGTTAACGGGGTAAAACTCTCACTCAGCCCCAACAAGCCTTACGTCATGATGATATACCCTTATGACTGGCGCAATTGAAAAATGCGCTTGCAATGAAGGGTACCTGGGTACCGGTGGCAGTTAGACCTGAAAATGGTAAATAGCTTCATTTACGTCTGAATAAACGAAATAACTCGACACTTGTTGCTGAAAAACATTTTCGCGTTGATATCCGTTGTTTGACCCTAAAATACACTAGGTATGTATAGTGAAGATTATGCATGAAAATTTCATGCTCCTAATTTGTAGAGCTAAAAACATGATGCGATTTTGCAATTTAAAGTACATTGAATTTCGCCACCAGATTTGCATCAGAGCGCGTAATTATTTTGCACTCGATTAAACAGGACGCAATTTCTTGGAAATGGTTGCGAATTTCAATTTGCAAAATCGCATAACTTGTTTAGCTCTACAATATAGTAGCATGACATTTTTATGCATAATCTGCACTATACATAGCATATGGTAGGGTCAAACAGCAGAAATCGACGGAAAGATTGCGAAAATGTTTTTCAGCAGCAAATCGAGCAGTCGAGTTATTTCGTTTATTCAGACGTAAATGAAGCTATTTACCATTTTCAGGCCTTACTTTCACCGGCACCCAGGACCATCCATTGTTAGATACTTGCTCTGTCCTAGAATATTTGAAGAAAGAGACGTGGCGACCAAATCCGAACGCAAGGACCACATTTTCCTCCGAAGAAACCGTCCCAGCATCCCATAGTCAAACCAACACAATTGCGGGGGCGCTAACATTACTGGGTCTAGCTATCTTTGTACTTGCAGTAGTCCTGTGGATTCGGAAGGTGAGGTGTCCGGCGGTTTTGAGTGAAGCGGAAGTGGCTCAGTTTCGGAAGGGGGGAGAACATTCAGAAAATAATTTGGCTGGCGATATCCCGCTTGAAGACCTCAAGTTTGATATCAGATACGAGATCCCAAAATCCAAGTTCAGTTTGAGTACGTGAGATTTGCCAAAAATGATATATTATCACATCTGCCAATTTCAATTCTGGCGCTAGTTTTGAGTTACAAATCTCCATTTAGTATCCGCCCAAGTTTTGGGAACAGGGAACTTTGGAGCTGTATATAAGACAGAGATTGATGGCGTGCCTGTTGCCGTCAAATTACCCAAACCCGCTTGTCCAAAAGAGACTTTCAGGGGAATGCTGAGTGAAGTCAAAATAATGAGTCATGTCGGTTCGCATACTAATGTGGTTCAATTCATTGGCGCATCCACCAAAAAAATTTGCAAGGGTGAGCGCGACCGCGACAACACACTCTTTCTAGGCGCTCATTTGCGGTTGCTTTGCTAATTTCCTTGTCTTCTCAAAAATAGGAAAAATTTACATCGTGTCTGAGTTTTGTGAGAATGGAAACCTGCAAAATTATTTAAGACAATTGCAAACAATAGAGTCAGATCCAAACCGAATTAACGGGAATCAAGATGCAAATGAACCGACATCTGCGCAGTTCTATGAGTTAATACGATTTGCAGGCGAAATTGCGGCCGGAATGGATTATATTAGTAGCAAAGCCGTAAGTTATGTATTTGCTTAATCTTGTATACGCGAACTACTAATTGGTGTATGGAATCATACTCAGGTTGTCCATGGGGATTTGTCAGCAAGAAACGTATTACTGGATGGAAACTACACGTGTAAAATTGGAGACTTTGGCCTATCCCGAAAATTGTACGACTATCTCTACGTGAAATCCACACAAGAGCAAATGCCTTGGCGGTGGTTGGCTTACGAGTCGTTGGCAAATATGGAATTCAGCTCGGAGTCAGACGTATGGAGTTATGGAGTGACATTATGGGAAATTTTTACTTTGGGTTATTTCAAGCATTTTAATATTATGTCATATATATATAATTGTATATTATGTTTAATATACCAACGCATCTATAGGATTTGCTTATGCAGAAAATGTGATTTCTGTGTAGGAAAAGTGCCGTACCCTGGTTTATCGTGGTCGCCTGGATTTTTAGACGATTTGAAAAATGGAATGAGGATGGAGAAGCCGTCTCTAGCATCACATGCCATGTTAGAATAAAATTTAATAAATTAGGTTATTAGTTTTTATAAACTTCATAAGCTTTCTTGTCATTGTGTAGATACGAAGAAATAATTCTCAAGTGTTGGGAAATACGGCCGAGTCAACGACCAAACTTCAATATGGCACGTGAATACTTTCATGAGCAGAAAGAACAGTTTTACTGCACCATGTAGACATTTTAGAATGCGTTACTTCAACTCTAGCTTTGCGAACTTTCTTGATTCAATATTCAATGTAGTTAAAGTTTGAATGTTATAGAATTTTGAAAATACTTTCAAATTAGTGCACAAATAGGTTACCTCTACAAGTTTAGCTTTGAAGCATTCCGAATATTTGATACTATTGTGATTTAAAACAAATTAAATGTTCCTTACGAATAATAGCATATACGAAGTTGAATATAAAACTAATTCTAGTTCTAAATGTTTTGCTTCTAGAATTCAGAATTAGATATGAAAATGTTTAGTTTAGTGAATTGGACCCCGGCTCCATTTACAACTTAAAGTTTTCGGTCAACATATTATCCATTCACTATTATCGTCGGAACTGCAATCATTGTTGGAGGATCATAAGATTTTGTTTATAAGACTAGCCTTACAATACAATTTCGACAATTAAACTAACACTTCGACTCTGCTGTCCACGTCGAAACAGCATAATTCAATGCAAATTTAATTCTATTCTTGTCCGCTTACAAAAGCAAGCAAAATAGTAAATGAAATCTTGTTCCTCCGCGCGAATTTTAAAGGAAATGTAGTAACAAGTAGACCAAATTAACGCTTGCATTTTTCTAAGGTTTCTTCAATGCATTTCCAACTTCCAACCGTATACGCCAGTGTGTGAGGATTTTGGCATGGCCCAGGAGATGGTACCAATGCTGTTGAAATATTGATGAGACTAGATTTCAGCTTATGCCATTAGTATGCTACTGTATCTAGTATGGTTATGGTATTTTCGTGATACCCAGCATGGTTGTGGAGTGGCAAGGTACAAAATACGAAACCATATGCAATAAAATGCAGAGAAAACGGATTATAGATTAGTTATTTTTGCTATGGGTAGGTATACAGAATTAGTCTAACAATTTATTGCTTAATATTTTCTACTTACTTTACCACGCATTACGGTATTGTCTACACCATTTTTATATTTAATCTACACCATACTCAGGAGGACATCCGCTCATAAAAAATTACTTTGAATGATTAAGTATTATGATGCTTTATGGGTACTACTATTTTGTCTACTGAAGAAGCAGTAAGCAAACAACCTGATCAATCACAAAGGATTCCATGTTCAACGGAGTCAGCTTTTCAACAAAGTTACCCTCCCCGAAATATATCCGAATGGGTGGACACGATCTTTTGAACCTCCTACACCAACCATTCCCCATGACGTTGGGATTTCTAGCCAACGCCTCCATCACCCGACAAGATTCCCCGTGAATATCCGCCAGCCACCCAAAGGCAGACAGTGTGACTAGAGCGCATATGCTTTTGCAATGTAGCAAAACGTGATTGTGAAGAGCAATTTGGTTAAACAATCTCCGCTTTCACATTCCTCGTCGTCGGAGGAGGGTTCCTTTTGAATGTTCACCAGGACAAAATAGAATCCGCATATTTGTTCAATAACTAGGCCAACAATAAAATTGATATAATATGACGACGTGATGGCTCGTAATCTGTCCGTCATCAGTTGCAACTCCCGGTAAGTCAGCAGGTGTTCCTTTACACCGTTTAGATCTGCCGGATTTGTAATGAAGAAGGTCCGATAGCGAGTCAAATATGCAAGGAAGCATTTTGCTGGGAGCACCAAAAGAAGTAAAGCTCCATACGAGTATAACGTCAATATCAGGCTCCAGTTCAATTCACATATGAGGCCGAGAAGTAGTCGGAGTTCAAACTTAGTCCAGGTCCATTTTGCAGCAGACATTGTCGAATCCAAATGATCCGGGTCACGCTGGGCACATAACATGTAGCCCAATTGTGCAGGAAAGCAAGGGTTGTAAAAAACAAATGAAAAAGGCGGCGGGCAGAACAATGTAGGGCAATGCGGACAGGATTCTCATTAGCGCATGAGGAGTTGTTGAAGAAAGGCCAAATTCGTGTTCACTTTCCCACTTGGCCTCCCTCCTCTTGCAGCTCAGGTAGGTGTTGAAAAGTGCGACAATGTTATCCGCATGTTTTTCGTTAACGTGGGTGAGCGTGAGGAATACCAAGATGGCACCCAAACCGGCAACCGAATGTGACTTGAAGAGTAGTGGAAACCGGTCCAATCCCAGATTATTTGCAAGAGGACAAGTGCCTGGCAAACGGAGACGAGTAGGGACCACCACCGGATGATTTTTAGACTACGCTCGTTCTTTCGACGAAGTTGGTTTGTTGCGGGATCTCAACGGAACGGAATACTTTTGCAGAAATCCAGACTGCGACTGCAGCAAAGAAACTCGTCAAGTAATCCTCCAGAGATAAGCATTCTGAACACTACGAAAATGGGTGGAGATGGGTGTACAAGAGGGATGAGGAGATATGCTGGAAAGTAAAGTGGTTAAAGTTCCTACAAATCAGAATTTGGTCAACATTGCAATTACTAAATTCTTGATTTTAGTTAGACGGCTGGTTTCTTTGGTGTTTCTGGGGACCGAAACTTTTCGCTCGGCAATGACAAACGTGTCTTGAGTGTTACTGCACGAGGAAGTCCACCACGTAATCAAAACATGTCCAGAGAAAAAGATATTTACGTCATGTCTGCACTTTAGTTGTATTGATGCCAATGTTGGAAGTAGTGAAAGGAGAGTGATGAAATTTCGCCGTGTTTTCCGAGGAACACGGACTCGAATTTTCGTCTCCACAGGGCTATGATTCAGGTGGTGGTGGTGGAATTGTCTAATTCATAATGCAAAAGATAAAAAATTTGGGTTCGAATTCACAGGGAAATTCGCATGAACCGCTGCTGAAGGTTGTAATATTATGGCTTGTTGTTGACATTTCAACGCGACACGGTCCCGCCAAGTCGCGAATATATAATTTTGTCGGCTCTTTTCGTGGATACCGAAAATTGAAAAAAATGCTTGAATTATTAAATCCCTCCACGTTACAATTCGTGTGGAGCATCATCGGTTTTAAAAATACTATTTCGCCGTGTTACACTGTCAATATATCAGTTTTTATTCCAGAAATTTATAACGTACATTTTATTTAGAGTTATTGGTTACATCATACATGGCACATCACTCACTAGGCTTCATGCGGTAATGATGATATTAATGGTGTGACGAGAAATGACATATGAAATAAATGTCGCTTGTAGTAGCTGATATTTTGGTGAAATATTTATAAGTTCCAAACTACACGCATGGCCATGTCCACCTTGGACAAGTTGTCGGCTATGGTGAAAGCAAGGTGAAAGTATTCCTGCATTTAGTGCTCACGTCTTTTCTTTCTCATCAAAATGTCAATGTTAGACAATGTAATAGGGGCTTCATGTTCCCGAATGAAATGAATACTACTAATTTATTTAAGACACATTTTTGAAAATTTATGGATACCTTTTGTGGAACGAGCTTAATTGTGAAAACAGGTAGTAGTCAAGTCAAAGAGTTTAAGATTGACGTAATCAAGTGTTTTTTATTATTACGATTAGCATTTTTTCCTAATTGAATACTCCCTAGCGAACAAGTAACAAGGAAACTACCTGGCTACAAACAAAGGATTCCATTTTCAGCGGGGTCAGCTTCTCAATAAAGTTTCCCCTTCCAAAGTAAACCCGAAGAAGGGGACAGGATCGCAAGTACTTCACGCACCACCTGTTTCCCATGACCCTTCTATTCCGAAGCAGGGTCTCCCGGACCCGTGCCGACTCCGTGTAGATATCCGCCAGCCAGCCAAACGCCGAGATTGTAAGTGTGGCGCACAATAGCGCAACGTAGAGATACGTGAGGCCGAGGAACATGATAATCTTGCAGTTACCACCCTCACATTCCCCACCGGAGACCTTCCGAATTGTCACCATCACATAATAAAAGGAGCAAATCTGTGCAGCAATAAAGGACCCAATAATACCTACATACAGAGTCGATGTGATGTCCCGAAATTTCCCCGTCATTAGCTGCAGCTGTCGGTAGCAAAGGAGATGCTCCTTGAGGTGCAGTAGGCTTGTCCTCCCGCGTTCGATGAAATTCCGCCGGTAACGGATAAAATATGCCCGGAAGCATTTTGCTGGAAGCACGGCATGGAGCAGGATCCCGTACGAGATTCCCGTCAAAATAAAATTCCAGTTGAAGGCAAACACAATTCCGAGGAGGAGCCGTAGTTTGATATCAGTCCAGGTCCAGCCTGCAGCTAAGGCGGTGTCAAGATGAGCCGGGTCACATTGGGAACACAGCAGGTAGCCCAGGTGAATCGGAAAGCAAGGATTGTAAATGTAAATGCAAGTGAGGGTGGGAACAACGTAGAGGGTTAATGCCTCCAAAATCCGAATGATCCCAGATGGGTTGGACGATGATGATGATATCATCATCGTCATTGTACCATCCTCCTGTGCCCATTGCAATGCTCTCTGCTCCTCGTACTGAAGCCATGAGTTGAAAAGCCCCACAATGCTCTCGGAATGGCTCAGGTAGACGTGACAAAAGGCGAATGAGAGGCAGATTCCAAAAAGGGTGACAACCGCCTGGGATTTGAAGATTAGGGGGAACTGGTTCCAGCCGGAGAGGAGCTGAAGGAGTACAAGAGCCTGACAAACCACGACAAGGACGAGTCGACATTTGTAAAATATAATGGTTTTCCTGTTTTTCACGCACAATTGCCTCGTGGCCGAATCCCATGTGAAAGGAATGTTTCTTGAAAAGTCAAGCCTCCGACTGCAGTCCACAAATTTCTCAAGGAGTCCATCAGACTGCAACATAATTTCTCGTGTAGGAAAAACTGGTTGGTTGATTTGCTTGTGGAACCTCGTTGCGACTATTTGAGCAGACTCGGCAATTTTTTAAAAACTTTATCCCAAAGAATTCAGAAGGAGTTCACTAGAATAATATATATGCCGTTGGAAATATAGTCAAACCTTTCAGTTTCTGCTCTAATAGTGAAATTCAGGGAAAGCTGTGGATTTATCAAGTGAGGCAGCTCACAAAAGTTTGTACTGGTTATACATTTGACATAATATCCGGTTTGATTTTATTTCTAGCAGTACAGTAGTGTTGTGCTATTATTATGCATAATGTATTTTCGTTGTGAGTTTAATAACAGACCAGAACCACCCTGCCCTGTTCAGAGCTTCAATTTTGTGGGCCGAAATAATATACATATATTAAGCAGCAAAAGGAATGCTGCCCCAAATTCCCGACATCCAATTCCCCCTTCCGGCACCCTATAATCCTTTCCATGTCATAGCTTTTATTGTAGGACTGTATAAGTGTATAGCAGTACTTGTTAAAATATTAAAAGAAAGGCTCTGTCAGGAGACATGACATTAAATGTAGGGCATTAGACCATAATAACAGGGATGCCATTTATCTTAATTATGCGGTCCAAAGCTTTAATTCTTTCAAGTCGGGATTCGGGGTGTGGTGTTAGCAGGAAAGGCGTGCAATCTTGAATTTTGTTTTTGGATTGCGAATCGAATGACAGAAACGACGCGGACACACCGAATTAAATGGTCATACTTCCTCCTGGTTTGCATGAATAATGAAACTGTCACGTCGTCTCAAACATTACTCCCATTTCCATCACGTAAAAGCTAGTTTAAAATTGTATATACAAGCATCAATACTGAATTCGTTACTAACAATTCCCGTGCGTGTTCTGAAATGTCCCCGTGACCTTACAACAGCAGCAAGTCGACCCAGCCACCTAGCAGCTTGTATGTAGGCATCCACTCTAAAAGCTTTCCAAATTTAAACTCAAAATAATTATTAACGAATTGGTAGGTAGAAACGGAAATTGGCAGCCTCAGTGGATCGCCCGTTTTTACTAGAAACTACTAGGAACCCATCATCAATCTTATAATCTATTGATAAGAACTTACAACCCAGGATTTTTAGTGTCCACAAAAAACAATCAATTTACCTTGACCATTTCCCCCTCTGCCTTTTCAATTTTCCTTCCATCATGTTATCACTATATTACCATCTAAACACTGACGATGAGTTGCAATAGCAATATTTTTCTCTTCCCTAAACAGTTTTAAATAATTCAATACAGTAAATGGTTTTATTTTTTGGGACTTGTTTGCACGGCTTGCAACCTTGATGCATAATAATATGTATGACTTTCACAAAGCGTCATGTCACCAACTTGACCTTGGTCTGGGATTTGTTATTATTTCATGAAGCAGTTCGTCGGAAAGTGGGCATGGGACAGAGCTTTCTAACCACCATTTAACTATTGCTTAGGAAGGTATTAGGAAAGTTTGGTTGCGCTGCCTTTAGCTAAGCTTTCCCACAGAGGAAACCCTTCAGGTGGTGGTTTGCGTCAGTGTCAAGGTAAGGTAACAAGTTAAAAAATGTCGCATTCTCCTACATTTATTTTGATGGTCAAATAAAAATTATTTCTGTAGCAAACATATTTCAAAATGCTGCGGTCTGGTGGACTGCTTGAGGAATTTCTGAGATGCAGTCGCATTCTGGATTTCTCTAGAAGCATTCCATTTCAGTGGGATTCGACAACAAGGAAATTGGTCCTCAGACCCAAGCGAAATCTCAAGTTTATCCGGCGGTGGTTCCACTTTGTGCTTGTTTCCCAGTCACTTGTCCTCCTGCAAGTTGTCTGGGGCTGGGAGCGGTTTCCATTACTCTACAAGGCCCACTCGGTTGCCACCCTGGTTGGCGTCCTGGTCTCTCTCAAGTTTTGCTCCGTTAATGAGCGGCATTCCGAAGAGATCGTCGCCCTTTTCAACACTTACCTGAGCTACGAAAAGCGGAGGATTAGGCAGGATGGGGAAAGCACGTTTGGCGTTTCTTCGACGCCCCATCTCCTAATGCGAATCTTTGCTGGGTTGCCCTACTTCAGTATCCCAACCACTTTTTTAATTTTCGTTGTCAACCCTTGCTTTCCAGTTCACTTGGGCTATGTGCTGGTTGCGACATGCGATCCGGCTAATCTGGATCCCACAATGGCTGTGGAATGGACCTGGACGGAACTTGAACTCCGGATATTTCTTGGGCTCCTGTTTGTTATTAACTGGAGTTTTATTGTCAAGGATATCTCGTACGGGGCACTGCTTCATGTTGTCATCCCAGCAAAATGCCTCCTGGCGTATTTGTCCTGCTACCGGCGGATTTTGATGTCAAGTGGTGGGATGGAGCTGAAAGCACGAAAGGAGCATCTGGCGTCCTACCGGGAGCTCCAGTTGATGACGGAACGATTACGTGGAATCACATCCTCCCTCTATCTCGTCTTCATTGGGGTGTTCATCGTGGAGCAAATCTGCGCCTTTTATTTTGCCATTGCAACCATGCAAGAGCCGGACGACGGCGGTGAGGGATGCAAAGACGACGGATGTCTAACAAGGACGCTGTTCAGTCTCACCTTTGCCTACGTTGGGATCTTGTGCGCTCTGACGACCCTCTCTGCAATTGGGTGGCTGGCTGATGTTTTCGTGGAGTCTTGTGGGGTGCACGAGACGTTGGCAGGGAATGAAGGGGTCATGGGAAATGGCTGGTGCAGGAGGTATAAAAGGTCGTGCCCAATCATTCGGATATATTTCGGAGGGGGCAACTTTGTTGAAAAGTTGACTCCGTTGAACATGGAAAACTTTGTGATTGATCAGATAGTTTCGTTGGTGCTTCTCCAGTAGACTCTCTCGTTTCTTGCATCATATTTTCTTGATATTGCTTTGTACTTTTAGTTTAGGTGTTGTTGCCAGTTGAGTATAGAATATGAGGGTATAATAGGTGCTACTTAAAATATATTTGAGGCACCTTGATTGTCAAAGACAATGAGAAACGAAATACTCAAGCAGGTTCAAAGGCTTGNAAACGAAATACTCAAGCAGGTTCAAAGGCTTGCATACTAATTTAAAAGCTGCGTGCATGTGATTAGCGTAAATTAACCTATTGAACTTGTTGTAGTGAAACCATGTCATTTTACTTTGTTCGTGTATATTTCATGTTTAATTTATGTGATTAGAACAGGAATCAACGCTAAATATGAAATATTAACATTATGTACATATATCTTACATTAGCATTCCTTCAATACCGTTGGGGTTGTTTATAATAAAAAAAATTATTGCATGTCTCAATTAAATTAATTTTGAGGAATAATAGGATGGACGTCAACACTACACATAAAAACTGTCTTGTTAGATGCACGTACGTAGAGTTTTAATGTTAATTTGTAAAGTTGCTATTCTAATAAATTGTAAGTTGGAAACCCATATTTCGCAAGCGGTATATAGATTTTTACAAAAATGGCCTTGTACTTTATGATAGCAATCTATAATTTCTAGATTTACGATAGGTTATGAAAGTTATGGCCTTGTAGATGGGAGGCTAGATATTTTAAATTGAAAATACTTATCGCTTGACTATAATACTCCATCATAGTATCTAGCCAGTTTGAGATTTCAATTTTAAATGCAACCTTGTGCAAAACCTTGCCACTTATAAATAATTCGAAATGGCGACATGTTTTTTTTTCTTCGAGGAAATTGTTTGCACAACTCTGATTTCACTTGCATGCAATGCGACAACGAGCTTTGTAAATGGATCCTGTTTAACCAGAAACTCGGAGCCAGGCTTTTACACTATTAATCAGATTTCACAACTCAACATGGCAGTGCAACAGACGAAAACCAATTTACCTTGTGATTTTTCTCCTTCTGCCTTTTCATTTCTCTTCCGCTAATTATCATTATTAGCATCTAAAAACCTAGTTGCAAGTGCCCACGTAAGTTTTTGTAAATTATTCAAAACGACATAGGTAGCTTCATTATTTGGGATATTGCTTGCACAGCAGCACGCTTTACAACGCAACCTTGGGAAATCACGTTGAAATCAACCTGACCTTCATCAGATTGCGAGCTGCTTCATTATTATTTCGTGTGAAATAATGACAGTTGACGTTAACGGCATGACTTTGTCACGCAGACAAAGCTGTTGGCTTTGTCGCGTTTTAATGAACTTTTTGGAAGTACTTGACTTAACTCAATTAAATTCAAAATAAAAGGTGAAAGGAATATATTCTGTCTCGTGTTGTCACTCAAAAATTGTTGACTTTCGGTACTGGCACTGGCACTCGCGAAAAGCTGACATTTGGTGTTTAGTTTGGGCAAATTCAAAAGTTATTTTTCTTGAATTAAAATATATCTCAATTGTTTACCTTTTTTACCTTTGTCACCTTTTTACACAGAGTGAAATTCATTAGGGAAAAACTAGTGTTTTTTTAAATGCTGCTGTCGGCTGGACTACTAGACGAATTTCTGCGATGCAGTCGCAAACTCGATTTTTCCCGAAGCCTTCAGTTTCAGTGGGATCCAACAACGAGCAGCTTGCATCTGAAGAAAAATTCAAGCCTCAACATCATCCGGAGGTGGTTTCAATTTGTCGTGATTTGCCAGTCGCTGATTCTTCTTCAGGTGATCTGGGGATGGAACCGGTTTCCCTTAATCTTCAAGTCATACTCAGTCGCCATCCTCGTTGGGGTCCTCCTCTCCTTCAACTTTTGCTTCGCTAACGACAGGCATTCTGACGACGTGGTCGCACTTTTCAATGCCTACCTGAGGTATGAAGAGCGGAGGGGCCGGGAGTGGGAAAACACTCACTCTCCAGTCTCAACGCCGCACCTCCTCATGAGAATCGTGTCTGGAATGCCTCACTTCGTCCCGCCCTTCTTTTTCTACTACATTTACAATCCCTGCTTTCCACTTCAACTGGGCTACACGCTGTGCTCCCAATGCGACCCGGCTCATCTTGACACCTCAATGACGACTGCGGAATGGACCTGGACAGATATCGAACTCAAGATACTTCTCGCGATTGTGTTTGTCATCAATTGGAACTTCATTTGCACGGGAATGTCCTACGGGCTACTGCTCCATATTGTGATCCCAGCCAAATGTTTTCTTTCATACCTGACTCGATTCGGAAACTTCGTGGAGTCAAGCCGCGTCAACTTGAAAAGTCTAAAGGAGCATCTGATGTCGTACCGGGAGTTGCAGCTGATGACGAATAGATTTCGGGCAATCACATCTTCAGTTTACCTCATTTTTATTTTTTGTTTAATCCTTGGACAAATATGCGCCTTCTACTCTGTCATGGCCACCCTTCATGAACCGTCATCATCATCATCATCATCCGGCGAGGAATATGAAACCGGAAGTAGTAGTCTGGTTAAAATGCTCTTCACTTTCACGTTCTTCTACAGCGGGTGCATGTGCGCTCTGACCACACTGGCTGCAATTGGGTGGCTGGCGGATGTCCACGCGGAGTCGTGTCGGGTGCGGGGCAGTTTGGGCAGAAACTGGACGCTCATGGGAAATGGCTGGTGTAGGAGGTTCAAAAGATCCTGTCCCCTGGTTCGGGTATATGTCGGCAAGGTAAACTTTATTGAAAAGGTGACTCCGTTGAATATGGAATCCTTTGTGGTCGATCAGATCATTTCCTTGTTGCTCCTAGAGTAGATCCTAAAAATCCTAACTAATTACACTTTTATTACAAAGTAAAAAAATATTGTTTGTAGCATTTAAATATTGTATTACACCCCTATAATAATATGGATTGCAGCTGATGAGAAGTGGAATTTAAAAGAGAAGGGATTCTCTTCTAAACTACAGCTTAGCACTAGCACAATAGTATGTTCAGCACAAAACTAAATATTCAAACAAGTATAACACAGAACATACTATATTTAAATACTAGCTTACTGGTACAATTCGGTAGTTTTACGACTAGTTTAAGAATATTGCATACTGTTAAATGTATATTTGTGAAAAGGAAAATGTCTAGTTAATCAAATGTAAACTTATTTCATGTTGGCTGTATGCTAATAATATTAATTAATTGTCATATTTGGTATCACCATAAAATAAGGGATTTGCATGCATGTTTATATATGTTCTTTTTGTATTTTTTTCATCGCCACATGACGCTCGTTCCGCTCGTAACGAGAATGTTACGAGAAGAGCAAGTCACTGATGCTCCGACAGGCACGGTTCAGCTTCAGTCAGGTTGTGCTGGTGACTCGGAAACGATTTTTCATTGGGTCAGTGAATTGTGGACAATCCACATGTCGAGTTTCAGGGGTGTACGACAAAAACGATTTATGATTGGTCAGTCAGTCATAACTGCCGTCTGGTTGTGCTGGTGACTTGCAAATGAGTTTTCGGATAGTCAGTAGTAGAAGATGAGCCTAGGTTTTTCCATTCTGATATCTCGCATGTAAAAGTTCTTATGCATGGGGTAGATGAGCCAACATGGGCAACCGTAGTGGTCCCTGTCTGAGAGGGGATTACTATGTATAAGGGATTGTGATCCCACTCAGAATTTCATCCTAATCCGATTGTACCTATTCAATATGGAAAAGTGTTCTTATTTTTTATCCTGAAAACCGATAATATTTTTTAATATACATTCATCATACACCTATCTATATAAGCTGGCTCATCATAAAAATTGTCATCCAGTCATCTACATTATCTCATAGCAGTT
>JAANSN010001790.1:0-29582 GCA_036850665.1 Dicranocentrus wangi | reverse complement strand
CACGAAATGCGACTATAATACTTTTAAGTCCAACGATTACACGAAAGCACACTGAAAGCACACCTCCGAAAATATAACGAAAACGCACTATTTTAATTTTTTAAATGCACCACTTTTTGCTTTATCAAGAACCTTATTCGCACGGACAGGCTCCCTTACAAATTCGTAACTTGTAGAAGAACCAAACTCATCACAAAAATATTAAATTTCATGCAAACTGTTTCACCAGACTAGCTCGTATGCTACGTCTCGGAATTTATTTTTTATTTATTTTTTTTTAGAAATGCGTAAAACTTGGGTTCTCCGTGTTGTTGTCTGTGTAGCAGAGGTAGAACTGCGAGAATGGAATACGCTTACAGAGAAACTATACTTGTACTCTATACCAAAAACAGAGTTTTTTGTCCTATTACTTGGCTTCTCCGCTTTTTTCCTTTAAGGTAGACAGATATGATGATGGTGATGTGCTCAATTGTAGAATGATGTGATCACGCTGCTAATATTATATACGCAATAAAAGGGAGGCGAGTGTGGAGAGCATTTCGGATTTTGTTGCGAACAAGAAAAATAAAACTTGGTGGTGCTACTGTCTTTTTAGTGTGTGTCTGTATTGGGCTATATCTACGCTAGCAACATATTATTTTTCTCACAGGAGAAACTTTCATGTTGAAAGACCTTTTCCCTTCCTCCTCGCTATCGGAGAAATACAGAGGGAACGAAGGACGAGGAGTACGTACGGACACGTTTGGAAACACACTTGAATTTCAGAGAAATATCTAAAAGGCTGTATCCCTCTCTCAGTCACAGGATCTCTGTGTGCATGTCTAGGTAGGTACGCATCTCAAATGTGTAGCGAGGAACGTGTGTCTTTTGTGTGCACACACATACACACTCACACACCATCTCCTACGCCAAAACCAGTCTCCAATGTTTCAAGAGAAGAGCAGCAAAAAATCCGGACTGGTGTGGCTCCTGCTGCTCACACAGTCAACTTTTTACTGCTGAGCAAGACGAAACACACAAGAGAAGAAAAAACATGCATTGAAAAAAGTCCATACGAGCGAGCGAACATTGTATCCCATCCCATATACTCCGCCACCATTTAGCAACAATTGAAAAGCAAATCCAAACGAACGACGACGGGGATACGTTTTACGTAGTTTTTTTTACACACACGTCAAGCACGGAAAATGGAGAGCGGTGGACTCTGCGTTAATAGTTAGGCATGGTTTTTATCCAACTATAAAGTGCTTGGTGAGATAGGCTGAGAAAGGGTTGAAGCTAAAGCAGAAGTCAGACAGAAGAGGTATGGTATAGGTATAGGTAATATGTGCATGGCGTATGGTGCCCATATATAAATATTCATTCTGGAGAGCGACCTTAGAAAAAAACAGGATGTGTGTACATGCATATTATCTGCTGAATATTGTTGGTATATGGGGATAATATTATTATTATTATTATGTGTTTTTGCAATAAGGTCTAGCAGACCACGACGATATACCTGACAATTGATATCTTTGCTGTGTTGGCCGTTGCCTGTAGTGCAGTGTGCTGCCCCGTGTTTTTTCTCCATCATAATGAGAAGTTTTGCCGTTGTAGATGTTCGTGCATAATATCATTTTTCTGCGTCTAAAGTTTTGGAAGACGAGAGGCGCTCATTGCTTCACTCACACTTTGGGAGATGGATAATATTGGAGGTTTCTGCATCTTCGTTTACCTATATTACCTATATAGATATATGTATGACTACTGTATGGAGTCGCTGGAACCGAACGTAGAGTTTTTGCATGTGTCTCCCCATATTCCATCTTCTTACTACAAATTCTAGTCTGTAGTAAGGGATACACTCCAGCACGTTCTGGAAAACCAGAGGAGTCAATGCGCAATTGAAAGTTTAGTGGAGAGTGGCGGTGTTCTGGCAATATTGCAGCGGAGACCACTGGTGAAGTAGGATGCTGGAAAATGGTATACAATAATGAGGAAATGGAGACATGCCCGCAAAATGTATTTGGTTATGCCAGTTTTACTCACTCTTTCCCATTATATTGATGATTTTCCCTTTCTCCGTTTTATGCTTAAACACTGGATGTTTATTTGATAAATACATACCTACGAAATACACATAATTGCACTTTCGTTTTTTTTTTGGTATACAATAATGAGGAAATGGAGACATGCCCGCAAAATGTATTTGGTTATGCCAGTTTTACTCACTCTTTCTCATTATATTGATGATTTTCCCTTTCTCCGTTTTATGCTTAAACACTGGATGTTTATTTGATAAATACATACCTACAAAATACACATAATTGCACTTTCGTTTTTTTGTTGCAGCAGAAAAGTAAGTGAAAGGAAAAGTTGAGGACTCCATGCTGAAAAATTTGTACGGACAAAAAAGGTTTTGAATAATTTTAGAAAGCATACGGTAGTGTCAGCAGTATTAGTATTTGTTTGAGGATTAAAGTAGTCGTTATGCAAATGATTTCGAGTTTGAAGATTTACAGAACAGAACAGAGCTACACAAATTTTTCTTGAGGCAGCAGGAAACAAGGAAGTGTGAACCACATTGCTTGTGTCGCATGTCGGTGTAAAAAGGAGAGCATAAGAAACTGCATTTTTTGTTGGCAGGACTGGCAGGAGCACACACACTGCATGTAAAGGCCCAGAATACGGTGTGGCTGTACTGCTGAGAGTTATTGCGTTGCTTGTGTAAATGCGGACAAGTTAGTAGCATATTGGATTTTTGGTTTTGTCATGCATATGGTTCATGTTTGTATTGAAGGATTTCGGGAGATGTTGGACCCACCACAACAACTAATTTATTGAAGCTTTTACTTTCACGGCCCAAAACGGGAAAATCAACGCGAAATAATATTTCCTTCCTCCTTTTCTTAAGTTAGTCGTCTGCACTTTCATCGTAGTCGACACTTCCTACAGTCTACTTTACATTTACATCAAAATAAAAACAATTGAATTGCATGCCTCGAGTCGCTGTCTCGTGTGCCTGTCACGTTGAATTGAATTGAATATAGAGACTTTACTCGAGTGTTTTTAGGTATCAGTCATCGTTACGTAACTTAACTTTCTCCGTACATGACACATAATACCCGATACTACCCGTAACAATCCTTGATCTAGTGACAGTTACAAATCCATTTTGGCGGCAAACACCGTTTTGACAATAGACATTACTATTAACTATCATTATTACTATCAGGAATCCATACCACATCAACAAATCATAATTTGAGAGGGGGCCATTCCTTGTGTATGTATTGCTCCCATTTATCAATAAATGTACTTGACTTCCTCAATTTTTCCTCAATTTTTTAATTAACTCGATTTGCTCTTGATGACGCCACAGAATTCGCATTTTGTCTCAGTCCAGAGGAGTCCAGAGGCAGGCAGCATAGGGCATGGCGTTTTGATTTTGTTACCTGTGTGGGCATTGTAAGACAACCGTGTAATAGGTTCAATTTTAAATCAATAAAATATACATATTATCCTCATTACCTTACCCAGGTAAAGTACGAGGATCCACATCAACTTACTGAGAAGAGCAAGAGCAAGTTGAAACGGTAATTATAAAAACTGTACACCTACATTCATTTGAATCATGTTAGGAACGAGAGACGAAGGAAGAGTAATATAGGCTGTGTGCTAATACGATATTATGGGCTGCATGCATGCACAATTGCACACTTCTGCAGCATACCATGTTAAATCCCATATTAAAAGATCGTCGTCGAGCACAATGTTTACATGTTCTACTGTAATAAAATCGGTAATCAGATTAGTGACATGCCATGTACACATAGGTCAAGTTGTTAATTCTTAAAACAGTTCTTTTATATTTATTTTATTTATTCATTGGTAAAATTCAATAAATTTGATTAACTTTAGAATGGCATTTTGTTGGATTGACCTCTGGCCTAGGTCATGTTATTTAATTATCTTCTTTTGTGATCATTTATCCATTCGCGTTGTCGGAATTCAATAATTTGTCGTTTTCATATGTTATTTTGTTTCGTTGACCCTTGACCTATGTATTTGACCGATTTGGCTCAAAATCAATAGGGTGTGTTCTAAGCACATAATATTATTTTGTTTCGTTGACCCTTGACCTATGTATGACCGATTTGGCTCAAAATCAATAGGGTTTGTTCTAAGCACATAATAACACATAAGTATGTACATCAAGTTAGGCGTCAAACGCATGAAACGTTTGGGCGTTATCGCACGGATATTCAGATAGCGAGAATTCAGATACACGGCGGAACAGACATTTTACCCACTCCACTCCCGACGTCTTCTTTTTGACCTATTCTTATAATGTACCGTGTACACATGGCACAATAAACCCGAGAATAATATATGAACAGATGCGAATATTTTTATTGCGGTGTCTTCTGCGCACTACCCTGTGTAATATGGGATTTCACATGAATATTACCTGGTGTTACAAAAAGTAATCTCCAATGCACAAGTGGAATCAAGTGCATAATGCATCCCGAGCTTGGCATCCTCATCTCTGTCCTGAGATGATACTAAGGATAAATGTGAGCAAGCCAGACAGTGCGGTTTTACCAAGGACAGGGTATAATCCTGGGAATACATGGAGTCTCTCGGTGTGCAAACAACATGTTCTTACACATTTTCGCTATAATACACGTTTTCGTTATAATACATATTATCATTGCAGGCACAATGGGAGCACCGCAGGATTAGAAAACATGTGAATGCGACTTTTTGGCTGCATGCAAACTGAAACACACACTACACACTGAAAAAACGAGACGATTCTTTCATAAAACGAGAGGAGTTAAATGTTTACGCAAGATATCGCGGATTAGAAATCATACGGAATGTTAATAATAATTAATGCACTTGAATTGTTGATTTACCTATGGACATATGGACTTTTATGAAAAATCAATATTCCCATGTTGAGTTTCTAGCGGCATATTATTTTAAATGACTAATTTTAAAGTTGCATAGGATGACCACAGCCACGGGAGGAAAGGGGGTAGAATGTGCAACTCCGAAGTGGTAATCTGTTGGCTGTTGTTGGACCATGTTAGGAGACGTTTCTTGGTCAAGATTTAAATTAGCAGATTTGAGCATTGTTGAGATTATATATCGCAGTTTGGTTGATTGCTCGAAGCGTTTTTATTTCTCCCGTGAAAATAAATGCAGAGGAAATTTTATATTGCATACTAGTGATACTAGTTCAAAAACAAAAGAGGCATCTACTGCCACTATTGCCTGTACGGGAACGGGACTATCCTTTCAACCTAGGCTTCAAGCCTCGTAGGATGACTCAAAGAATGATGATGCACGGTGTGAAGGGAAATGAATGTGTGTATATTTTTCACCTGTGAAATATATATGAGCAAAACGGGTACTTTATTCGATCAACTTTTGTCTGTCTAAAGTTACGACCATGTTGAAGCAGCGACTGCTTCAACATTTTTTTCCTTTGATATTTTGTGCAAATCACTTTGCTCTCCGTGTTTCTCTTGTGCGGCAGTTCGTATCTGGATTGGATGCTTGTGAGATGATTCTTTCTTCTCCTTCTTTCTCTCTCAGCGAGAATCAGTTTTTCTGTGTTTATAGCCAAGAGCCAAAAGCAACTGACCGGGAGCAAAAAATGAGAGATTCGCAGTCGGTCTTTCTACCACCACAACGTTTCGTTGTTACATTCAATTAGGGAGCATTCGTGTGTCGACTGTGAAGTTGAGAGGTGGAGAGCAACCTGATGAGTGTTGTCTGTGGTTCACTCACTCCCATCTTATGCGAGCGGAATGGTCGTGGACCTAAGAATGTTTTTTTATAAGAATCATGATGATGATGATCATGAAGAGATGAGAAGGGAAAGCCGATTTGCAGTTTATTGCTATTTACTATGGGTGAGTACGCTGTATATTGAGTCAATCGCCGACTTTTTAAGCTAACAACTACCTATTTCTCTGTTGGAGAGGATTTTCCAGACCCGCAAAGTGTATTAGAAAGAACATTCAGTTCCGCTTTTAATTTTGTACTGTTATCTATCATCAGCATAATCATTTATGGATCATCGTAGTAGATGAATAGAATTGTCTCCAAATGTAAGTCAAAAGTTTTTCCAACTTTCTACCGTTTTCCTGTTCCCTTTGCATACATTGACTATCCATATGTCTATATGAAGAGAGAAGGCACAAGATAAAGCCCCAAGGACGCGAATTATTGTCGAGGATTAATTCGTACAGAAAAACTGTTCTCTTATATCTGATTTCGCATGGCGTGTCTCCTGAATATACATGACCTTGTAAAAACTTGACAATGACAATTTGTGTGTAGTGTGTACCAAAAACAAACTTCACTAAAGTGGCAGTGGTGGAGGCACAGAATAGTAATATAGTTTGGCGATGCGTGGAGGAGGGTTTTCTGCAGCTACAAATCGATAAACGGAAAGCCATTATACATGCAGGAGGAAAGTTAATTCCACGATTTCCATAGTTCCTCTTGTACACAGTCCTAGCAAAATTGATGTTGACCTTGCACTTGAGAAGCGGCGAAATGTCTCGAACTGGGAGGCGTCTGAAAATGCAAAAAAAGAGAAAGAATGGTGAGAATCTGGAATGAACAGCAGAGTAATCCTTTCAGTCCAATAAAAACCCTGGGAAAGAAAGTGTGCAGCTGGAAATTGCCCGTTCCCTTTGAACTATAAAATTTGAAAGTTGTCTTTTTGATATCCAAACTTTATCATAAAAACTGCTATTAGTAGAAGTCCCAGAGTCGAAGTCAAGATGCCCCGACCAGTCATGTTCGACTGCCTGTCGGCAGCTATGGGAAGGGAAGCAATAAATAAGGAGATTACAGCGAAAGAGAACTGGATCCGGAATAATCGGAATGAAGTTTGGACCATGGCGCTAGGACCAATTCAGGGCAGGATCCAAGAGATTTGCCACGACAAGACAGAGTATGTGATCAAATAAATATATTAATATTGATTATTGATACGTGAAAAAAGTGGTTTTCGACTGATTTGGAACATTTTCTTTTTGTAGGCTACTCCGGAAATTAATGGATTCAAAAGACGAATACTTTCGATACTGCAAGGCCACTCCGCAACCAACAGACAAAGCTGGAAGTGATTTGTTCATTGTCCGGGTTGGACCTGACATTTGTGACGAGTGCGTTCAGGACCCGACCATTCCCATGCGAACTCCGCCAGACGAGGTGAAGGCCATCTTGTTCGAAGGTAGCTACTCCAAGAAAATAAATCTAATTCGCTTTCATACTGTTGGCTTGGCTATCTAATTTTAAAGCACTTTTTGGGGCTGTTAGGCGTGGCCAAAGAAGGAGGGGGTTATTACCGATACCTTCGAACAAGGTGGAACTCTGGCTTGCCCGAAACTAGATTCTGTTCCCCTCCAACAACCAACTCGGAGTATGCTTGGAGACTCATGGAAACTGTGAGACTTAACGCTGGCGAGAGAAGACCCAGGCTGAACACTATTGGACCTGCTTTCTACAGGTCGCGAGGGGCCATCTGCAAGTGCGACTATGCTCCATATCATTTTCCCAGAATGTGAGTCTCGATATAGATAGTATTTTCTGAAACTAGTTTTGAAAGGATTATTCAATTCAAACAAATGCTTCTATAATTCTTGTTGCAGTTACTGAATTACCGTTTGAATCGGACCCAGCCAGTCATATGATTTGTCATCATTTTTACTTCCAGATATTTACTTAATTGTCCGCTCGATTCATATACCCTTCAATTATCTGAAATATATTTTACTTGTAAAAACAAATGCAGCAGTCCAGTAAAATTTTTGTCGTGATCTATAACTTGTATACTTTATTGTTCTATTTTACACCGCCATCCTTACTTATGGCCCCAAATTCCGCTTCATTACTACATAATATACTGTCTTTTGGGAACTGTTTATAATATCTAACCTTTCTTCGCAATCTTTCTGCACACATACCATGTAAACAAGCTGTACATGTCCGAATGAATGCGAGAATATGAAGTGTGAGCTCGAGGTTCATTTCCAACTAATTAGCACACCACTTACATGTAAATTAATTACTTTTCATGTACACATTTTGCATCAACTTTGCGATACCATCCCTGTCACTTACTCCGGTCAAAATGACGCCTATCGTACAGCTAGAGCAGAGAGCCATTCATTCCCCACTGCGTTATCCTTCCTTACATGCAACACGTAATGTCCCTCGCTCGACCACTGCAAAATGTCAATATTTGTCCTCCAGTGAAGAAAACCAGTCTGTGCAAACATCGAAAATGTCTCGTAATTGCTTGTACTCTCTCTCTCTCTCTCTCTGGTGGTATGGATGGCTATGGTTGATTTACATATTTATCTCACATGGCATCCCGTCTCAAATTTTTGCACCTCGTGCGAATTATTGAATCCATTTAGTTTAAATACAACTGAAAAATATCTCAAAAGCTTAAAGCTTAAAGATGTATCATTTACTCCTATCAATAGTTTAACCTTTCCTATCCCCTACGTATTTAGTTGATTTTCAATACCCCAAGTTCCCAAGCAATCCAAACAATTAAAAAAAGCACACCTCACCCACTGTAACGCTAACGCATACTCACACTCACCTATATCATCCGTTGACTTGTATGATTGTAGACATTCTGTGCACTTGTGGTGAATGTTCAATCTTAGTCCATTATAATTCTCCCAAAGACGATAATATATGTACTATCGTAGTACTTATATATTATCTTCTTTTGTAATCCTGCTTGTAACTAACTTGTCTCACATATGCTCGCACGGTCAATGAAACCGACAGACGCTACGATATACATTTTATTTAATTGCTCATTTTACCCACTTGCTTCCTATTTACTCGTTTTTGGAACAGTGGATGCCGTGACGTTTCCAATTTGCTTGAAGCAAACACCATAATATTATCATCCCAATCATGGAACAACAAAAAATCTATGCCTATACGAGTTTCAGAGAGAGGAGGGGAGGTGCCTGTGCCTGAGCATTTAGTCTTTGCAAAAAAAAAAAAACGCATCTGTACTTTCATTTTCATTTTATCTCCGACTGTACATTCTCGTCTCACACATTTTGAGGGAGATTGGGTTTGGATTTTGGGGTGCGAACACTGACCAGACGAGAGTGATCCTAATTTCTCTCCCCTTTCTTCAACATAGCCTAATAACATTATTGTGTCCACACGTAAGTATGTATATGTACAAGTTTTAATTTTGTGTGAGAGGACTGGTGACAATAGATATTATATATGTAATAATGTACATATTTGTAAACAGTTCAAGTTATTCCTGCGATGGATATCAATTATCATGATGACAATTACAGTAATCACTCCCATCATCATATCTTTTCCAGTGGACCCTGACGACACAGCTCCGCAGCCTCTACCCCGTGGACGGCGTACATATGGCAAATTGATGATAAATTGGGAGAGTAATAATATTGTTGGTAAATGGGAGTGATGGATGAAGATTTGCAATATTATTATACCTTTTTTAACTGGGGTACAAGTACACACACTCCGTCCGACACGGTTTGCATTGCACCACAACAGGCTTTATTACTGCTATTGCTGCTATACTTCTGGAATTATGTGCAACAAGTTTTTTTTGGATAGTGAGATGTGTACTATCAAGTTCTAATGGAAGCGAATGGAAGGCCGTGGTCGTGGTGTCAGTGTGGAAGTAAGTGCGAAGGGGATGAATACTGGAGAATTGTCTAAAGGAAGATCGCACTTGAAGACTTTCCATCATCTCATGTATCCCTATTATGATGAATGATTATGACTTTATGACTCCTTCTGCTTGGATACATTTGCTCAGTTTCAACTTGGAAAGTGCGGAGGTTTCATTCATTTCCCTCATTTGTGATTACATTAGGTTTGTAGCTAGTTTTTGTTTCGAAAACAACACCACCACCAACAACCAATATCAATAGTTGACACAATCAAAGGAAATTCTGGTTATTGAGGAATGTGTAGCTTGGTGGTGCGAGCAAACGATATTGGGCACGTTTCTGGTGCAAACTTGTGCCGACAGTGGGGTCAGCGTCAGCGTCTGGTTAACATCTCTTTATTCATTGATTGGCAAACTTGCAAAGGAGTCAGTGTCACGCAGCGATAAGTGCATAGTGCGCATAGTGTGTGTCCCACTTTTGCGAAAGCATTCTTTTGAGGCAAAAAGTATGAGCGAAAGCAGATGTGTGGGCATTAAGAAGACAATCTTTATTGATAAGTGGGTGGTATGACAAGATACATGTCAGTTAGCTAGCTATCACAATGACTACGGTAGTGGCTACAGCAAGTTGATCTTGTTTGCGGCATCATCTTCTACGAACAAACACTTGCTCAGTTTCATTCAAGGAATAATCACTCCAGACCAGCAATTTCCTAAGTCTCACTTGCTAATGTAAGTCATCCTGTATGTGCGGACGCCTCGATCATATCCGTTCGGCAATGTCCGTTCAGTTGTGACTAGAATTTTTGAATTCCTATTGTGACTTTTGACACGGGTTGATTGAACAAACATGGAGACTGCTAATCACACGAGCAACAGCTCCGAGGGAAAGGGGGACTTTGAGGACTTAAAACCTCTCAAGGAGGACCGGAAAATTGAGGACTTTGATGATATCCTCGACATGATCGGATCTCAAGGAAAATTTCAAAAGTTTTTGTTATACGCAGTCGTGTGTCCCATCACGGCTATTCAACCGTTTCTCACGCTCAACGCCATTTTTATGTTGTTCACGCCGGAGCACTGGTGCCACGTTCCTGGAAGGGATAATCAGACTATGGAAGTCTGGAAGAATCTCACGATACCCTTGTATGGTTTTAACTGAATGTAAGTTAATACCCTTGTATTGAAATTAGTTATTTTGTGGGGTGGTTGGTTCTTTAGAGACTCCGAGAGACTTCGGGACTCTCATGGACAACTGAGATACTCCCAATGTACAATGTATGACAACAACGGCTCCATCCAGGGGTGCCAGTGGGGATGGGACTTTGACAAAGCAGACTACAGCTCCACCATGCCTGGGGACTTCTTGTGGGTGTGTGACGACTCTGCCATTCCAACTAACTCCTTCACTGCCTCTGCCATTGGAAACGCGGCTGGTACCATCATTTTTGGCCACTTCGCAGATAAGTAAAACCGGATACATTTCAAACGTCATAATTACCTCAGGCGGCTCGTAGACTCGTGGTAAAGATTTAAAATAAAATATATTGCATGTTCCCGTTTTCCCAGGTATGGACGCAAGCCCATATTTTTTCTAACAATTACAATCAACATAGTGTTCCGGATCATCAGCTTATTCGTCGCGTCCAACGTGAAGTTCTTTTACTTGGCCCAATTTTTATGTGGAACTGCTTTCCCAATTATGTTCATTGCTCCATCGATGATATCAGCCGAGGTGTGCGCTAAAGGTGTCAGCATAGTCAGCAACAATATTATGATTCCGCGAAAAAGTAGCTCCCCAAAATTCCTAAAACTCATTAAGCATTTTGTCGTGTTCCACTCAGAGTATCGCGCCCACGTGTACGCCGTGACTTGGATGATTTGGGTAATCGGCATGGCCGCCCTTCCGCTTGTGGCCTGGATTTTTGCAGATTGGTTCCGCATCGGGCTCCTCACCTCCCTGCCCGGTTTGGGCATGTACATTTACCTCTGGTACCTCCCAGAGTCCCCTCGATGGCTTCTTTCCGTGGGAAAGCATGAGCGAGCCGCAAAAATCCTGTACAAAATTGCCGAGTCCAATAACACCAGTGAGGACACTTCCGTCTCCGAACTGAACTCAATGTTGAGGAAGTTGGTGGCGAAGCAAAATCGAAAAAAGGAGTCACGCAACATTGGGGTATGGACTTTATTCAGCCGAGCTCGGTTGGCAAAAAACACTGCTCTATTGACAGTTTCATGGTACGTAAATCTGCAAAGGAAAGGGAGAATGAATTTTCATTGAGAAGGTTTCAGAGTAATCAATCATGAATGGATGGAGAATGGAATGTGACTATTTAAAAACCCGTCTACATGCATAATGTTGCGTTGATATTCCACGTATTTATTATTATTAAATCTATGGTTTTCATGCAACTGACACGCACAGGTCGATGAATGTACTTGTTTACTACGGAATCACTCTGAACACGACGAACATGCCGGGAAACCAGTTTGTCAATTTTTTCCTTTTGTCAATTATCGAGCTACCGAGTGGATGGGCGGGTGGGGTGCTGGCTGACAAGGTGGGGAGGAGGTGGACTCAAGTCTTCTTCTTTCTCTTTTGCATGATGAGCTGTGTGGGGGCTACCTTCGTGATCCACCTTATCACCCTGGAGTTGATTGCTGTTGTTCTTGCAAAGTTAGCACAAGAGTCCCTACCCATACCATACCCCTGTTCATTAAATGAATTGAGCTGAGTATGCTTTAAAAAAAACTAGAATGATGAATGAAATAAATATTTGCATTTTTGCATAGATTCGCAGTTACGCTCACATTCCTCGTGGTATACCTCCAAGGCGCAGAAATATTTCCAACGCAGCTGAGATACACGGGAAACGGGTTTGCTTCCACCGTGGGTGCAATTGCTGGGATATTTGCTCCAATCATTGCCCAACTGAGTACACACCATCTCAGTTACCCTTACTGGATTATGGGCATGCTGTGTTGTATCGGCATGATCGTCTCGGCGTTCCTCCCAGAAACCCTGAATCAAAACCTGCCAGAAACGATCGACGACGCAAACCAGTTTGGGAAAGGAGTCAAATTCTGGAGTGTATTTCCACGCCCGAGGTCCAAGTCGATAACTTCTACATTAAGTTCGCTACGGGCCTCCAGAAGGTCTACCACTTTGGGGCAGGGGCAGGGGGATCCTTCCTTAGATCCACCAACAATCTAGAACATGTTTTTAGTATTTTACGAGCTAGAAATAACTAATTTTGTATAACTCTTAAACCAGTCAAGCAGGATTTGTAGGATGGGATGCAGATGCAGAATGGAGCTAAAGTATATCTATAGGTAGGTGTGTGGTGGTAGGGTAATTTACTAAACTATCAGCTGGCCAATTATAATAACACGAAGCATACATATAGATAGATGGTGTCAAATTAATTAATTAATAATAATAAGTTTGGTTCGTAAGGATTGGGCAGCGAGCTAATAATTAAAGCTGGCAATTTTTAAAGTTGTATTCATGCCATTACTGTATTCATGTATTTCATTATTATTATTATTAGTTAAATATAGTGTTAAACATTATTACAATTGACGAGTGCGTCTATAGCAAGCATTGTTATTAGTTTAGTACTAATAATGTAGTTTTATTTTCGATTTCAACTTGTTTAATCATCTATAGATTCACTACAGTTGTAATTTTCATCATAGTAAGTGAATAAAATATGTACAAAACAATACCTCCTGGGTACTTGAGTGGAGAGAGGCAGAGCAATTGTAAGGTGGAGGTGGAAAACACGCAACATAGATCAGCAGCCACGTCCCCTCTTGCTTGGCTTAGGAGGCGGCGCCTTCTTCCCACATGGCTTCTTCTTGGGCTTAGCCTTGTTTGACCTTTTGCCACACGTCTTGGCTTTACTTTTCTTTGGCTTCTTTGGTCCGCATGACTTGGATTTGGTCACCTTCCTTTTTTTCTTGGCAGCTCCACAACTTCGGGCGCCAGACTTCGATGCCTTCCTTTTTGTCGCTCCTTTTTTGCTCCTTGACTTGGTCTTGGCGCACGCATTCTTCTTTTTCGGTGTTGTGGAGCACCCAGACTTCTTTTTCTTCGGGGCACACGCGTTCTTCCGTTTTGGTTTTGGAGAACCACTTTTGCTAGGTGTCTTGCAGGGCGAGCTCGGTTTCTTTTTCTTGGGCTCGGAGGGCCCGCAACAAGGGCGCGCTTTCCGCTTAGAGGCACACGAGGGGTTCCGTTTTGGTTTACCACAACTTTTGGATTTTGATGGCGGCGCTTTCCGCTTTGTCCGACCGCAGCCTGCCTTCTTCTTTGGCTTGTCCAACGAAGACTTTTTGGTTTTGCCACACGGGGACTTCTTTGGCTTAGGAGAACAACGGTTAGGGGATGCCTTCTTCTTCTTTGGCTCCGTCGGTCCACACTTTGGTTTAGTGTCTTCGTTGGAAACCGGGCGCGTCTCTCGACGAACACGCCTGACAGGTTGATCCACATTTCTTGTGAACGTCGTCACCGGTATGGGCGGTGTGTTCCTTGGTATTCCCAGGAGTCCGTAGTGCGGACCCCAAATGCTGAATAGTGGATTTAAACGTCGGTGGTTGTTTGAAGCTTCATCATCGTCACTGGTAGGTATGGTCGATGGTAGGGCCCCGACGGGGAGGAAGCTGATTGGTGCGAACCTCATTGTTTTTAGCTAGTTTACTGAAGATTGTCGAGGAAGAATTGCCTCTAGCTATACTTTGACTGGAATATAAGTTTTTGAATGAATGGATGATTTTCGTGAAGGTGGGCACGAATGATTTTTCTGAATGAATGAAATCTTTTTTAATATCATTATAGCGTACACGAGTCCAACCGCATTGAATCTCCGCTTTTGTGGCCATGTTTCGTTGGCAACCCCAACAACGCACGGTATATACCAAATCAAGTGGATTGGAAACGTTATCAAGAAATCACTTACAATTAGAATAAATGCTCCCATCCCAAACCGTGTTAGTTCCCTCACACATTTCCATTCCATTACTAAAACCCTTTCCACTACTTAATTCTCTAAACAGACAGACAGGATACACACACCGAGAGCCCAACAAATTGAGAATCAGTAAAGCGTAACACATTCCATATAGAAAGATTCTGCTACTTACAGAAACTCATTACATTCTAAACTGATTTGTTCGTAGACATGTATCATGTACCTGGTTGGAAAATGGGGAAAAATAGTTATTTTTATTACACAGAAAAGGTTTATCATATCCCACATCGCCTCGCTTTGATGCAGTATGTATGCAGCAAGCAATAATAAAAACAGGTATAGCACATATAACATTAAACAATGGAGTGGACTAACCGCTCAGAACGAGTTTATATCCTTTAAAATTCATATAGTGGCTACACCTTGAATTAGGCAATCCCCAAAATATCCACTCATGGCCTCATTTTGTGGATGGGCAGCGACGTGGGTTGATGTTTCTCTGTGCTTCTCTCACTTCCTCAGAAATCATCATTTTCACTGATTTCAAGCTAACAACAACAATGTGAAGTGCACTCGTGGCTACGGAATAGGGGCTGCTGCACAATTTCCTTGATTGGGAATCCCGTCGTCATTGGTGGTTTTGACTTACCGTTTGTTACTTGGTTGGTACATCCTTCAAACTTTTGCCCCCAGTTCCTCTCACTTTGTACTCCTTATTTCTGCAAGTCAAATTGAATCATCAAAGTTCGCGAAATACATCCTAACCTAAATATTTAAAGGTTGTGGTAATACCTGTGTTATATTGGAGAAGCGAGACAATAGCACGCACATACGGTGCACTAGCATGCAAACCACGATCTTGGCAGATTTCATTTTTCTTCTGTAATATTATTATTCGATGCGCGCACCTTGCGTAATTATTGGATACATCTAAGATAGAACACGCACGGCACAGACCATGATATTGCACGTAAGATGTTATAAACACTTGATTCACGGAGGAAAAACGCTATTGGTTTGTTGAAGTGGTCACGGGGTAGTTTATTTTTCTTCAATTGTCACGAAATCCTTCTCAACAGCCCAACCATTTCACACTCAATCAGCGAGGAAACGTGTTATTATTCTGTGATCACTCAGTGGGCTTCACTTTTGTTCGGAGTTTCTTGTCCAGTCCAGCGAGTGTTTCCAGTTGTGACCTAAAATATTTGCCACGGTCCAGCAACTTTCATCAGATCAATACAAAAAATCCCATTCTTTTTGTGAATTTTTCCAGTTGGAATTTCACACATGTGTATTTGACTGCCGTGCAGTTTTGAACACTTTTGCACGCTAAACACGAGTCTTTTTTTTTTGCTTTTCCCATTATTAGACAGCCGTCATCTCAAACATATTATGTCATTTCATAATATCCACTCACTCGCTATTGTTTCGTCCACAATTTTTGAATTACATTGAAAATATGTAATCAAGGACGCAGTTAAAAATGTAATGCCATTCTGTGTTAGTTCTTTGTTTGGAGTACATACCAGAGATTGAGTAAATGAGCAGATACAGTGTTTACGATACATTAGATAAACTGCACACAAAACTCGCGTGAATGTGTTCACTCACATTCATAAATCCAATGTATATAGTATATACCTAATAAATAACATTGGTATTATAAAAGGAAAAGGAATTAACGATCTCTTGTTGTCTCTGTGACTGTGTGTTGCACCGTACTGCACACACTTAAAATGTAATGAATGTTCTATTGTCGACTGGATGTAATTAGCTTCGGTGACTAGACAATTATTCGAAAGGGGCAAACTCTCTGTAAATTGCAAGTAGTTGTCAGTGAGCATTTGAGCTGAACGGACGGCCAGGAGGAGCAACGGCGATTTTTATTTTATTTTCCCTGCCTTATTGTTTTCCAAATATAGCAAAAATGAGTGTCCGTTCGGTAAAGGCTGCGGCCACGATGGGCATCAAAGTTGGCACTTCAGACAAGGTATTCCGTGACGCTTTTGTTACAAGGTTTTATACTTTTTCATTAAAAATAAAATGTATAACTCCTGAATTGTGTGAGCAGAATAAAACGGAGACGGGGGAGGATGCAAAGTACAAAAGTTGCAATGACCTTGATGACGTGTTAGCAGTGGTGGGCTCGCAAGGAAAATATCAAAAGATTTTCCTATACGCCATTTTATCCCCATTGACAGCTATGGAGCCCCTCCTCGGTCTGAATTTGCTTTTCATGCTGTATGAACCCGACCACTGGTGTAAAGTTCCAGGACGGGAGGAAGCTGGAGTGGACCTGGATACTTGGAAAAACTTGACTATCCCACGGTATTAAACATAATATGAGATTAATCCCCCTGAAAATGAATTTAATTCGTCGCAATGTCTGTAAGCATAAAAATGTGTCCGTTTGATACGCCCATATAGTGAGACGGATGGAACTCTGAGCAAATGTCAAATGTATGGGGTGAATCGAACAGTGACAGCTTGCACGTCAGGCTGGGAATACGACAAGAGCGATTATGACCACACCATTCCTCTGGACTTTGACTGGGTTTGTGAGCGGGCGGAATGGGCCACATGGGTTCTGACTGCCAATGCGGTGGGAAACGCTATCGGCACTGTGGCACTGGGACAAGCTGCGGACAAGTTAGGCGTCAATCTTATTAGATTAATTTTTAACAAAACGAGAATTTCGTTGTGTATTTTGTGAATTCTGACTTGTTAGAATCGGGAGGAAGCCAGTTTTCGTGGTGACCCTTGTATTGAACATATTTGGCCGGATAGCGAGTTTATACGTAGTCGACACGTTCTGGATGTTTGTAGCTCTCGCAGTCATTACCGGACTGGGCTTCCCAATGATCTATATCTCCCCTGCCATGATTGGAGCGGAATTCTCCTCCAAAGGTTTGTTTTACCGGTTTGCATCCGGAAATGGAATAGCAGAAAAGCACCCCTTTTGCACAAAGGGCAAATAATGACTTTTGTTAACAGAGTTCCGGGCGTGGATCTACTCGTGGACTTGGATGATTTGGGTAGTTGGAATGGCTTCTCTCCCGTGGATCGCCTATTTCGCCCGCCACTGGTACATTATTGGCCTGGTCACCACGATCCCGTGCGCTTTAGCATTCGTATGCTGCCTCTGGGTGCCCGAGTCTCCAAGATGGCTACTGTCCCAGGGCAGGATCGACAAGTGTGCTGAGGTCATTAAGGAAATCGCAAAGAGAAACGGAACGGCAGACAAACTGACCGACAAAGAGTTGGACTCCATGCTTAAACAAATTGTGATCAAGCAAGACCATTGTGACCAGCGCATGTCCGTATTTACTCTATTTTCGCAATGCACCCTGGCCACAAACACAATCTTGGTAACAATTTCGTGGATCATGAATGGAGTCATTTATTACGCAATAACCCTCAACGCTTCGAACCTGTCGGGCAACCAATTCCTCAACTTTTTCATCCTCGCCATGATCGAAGTCCCTGCCGGCTACTTCGGCAGTGTGCTCTGTGACAAGGTGGGGAGGAGGTGGACTCAAGTCCTCTTCTTCATGGTATGTGTTGCATCCAGTATTTTGGCCGGGGTGGCAGCAGGTTTCAAAGAGGATGGTACGTGGACGACTTTTTCAGTTATTGCTGCGGTAGTTGCAAAGTAAGTACATATATATATCAGTCAGTAGTTGTCAAAATCCACAAACAATATGATCGTTTGTGAAATTGTTAAAACTCGAATGTGCTCCTACTGCTGCTCATAGGTTTTCGATCACGTTGACATTTTTGGTAGTCTATCTTCAAGCAACTGAAATATTCCCAACACCGCTCCGTTCCACGGGGAGTGGGTTCGCTTCCACGAGTGCATCCATCGCTGGAATTTTCACGCCATACATTGTTTACTCGGTACTGCTACTCGCGTTCAATTCTGGCAAAGTATTTCTTCATCGTAAAACAGCTAGCAAAAATTAAATTGACAGATGTGAATGATTTATTTCTCAGGGAAAATTCCATGCGGGGGCTCCCTGGTTTATTATAGGTGCAATGTCCATTGTGGGAATTCTGTCATCGGCCTATCTTCCCGAAACGCTGAATCAACGCTTACCGGAAACTTTGGAGGAGGCAGCAAACTTTGGGAAAGGAAACAAATTTTGGAGTTTACGACCGCCGTCGGAGGAAGAGCCCGTCTCTACGAAGCCTGTATCGAATAAACAAGTTTGACACTGATTGTGTTATTAAGAAAATTACGTGTTATTTGTGTTGCAATACTATCGAGGCAGAATGCTGCAGCAGGTTTCTGCTTAAAAATTGCGATTATTATCTCACTTTCAAAAGTTCTTTCTTGAACGTAGATTAAGTGTAAATATCGGACTCCAGACGCAATATCAAATTTTAGATACCAATTTTTTTTTACCAAAATACTGAAATCCCAAAAAAGTTATTTTATCAAAATACAAACTGCCTTGTAATATGCATGGTATGACATGACACGGGATGATTTCCCAAGCCCTGGCACTTGCAGATGCAAGTTAAGAGCATCTGTCTTCAAAATATCGACAATATGACAATCAATGGTTTCACGATCTAATTTGTTTTTACAATACCTTTTGATTTTGCGATTGCTTCAAACTTTAGAATGTTCTATGGGTTTCAAACACGATTATGAGCATGGGGGTTCGAAGATATCATAAGAATTTAACTACACAACTGGATTCAGTTATCATGAACTGCGTGTTTATGAAGTACGTATCCATCGTAAATCAGTAGCTTTTTTGTCTTGTTGTAACTCTCAACAAACGTAATACTCACGTTTACAATACACTACTACATATATGGTACAGTAAAAGTTTCAATTAAGCTTTTCCAGAAGGTGTAAGTATAAGAGTAAAATATGAATGAGACATTTTTTTACTTATTGTGACTATGAATTATGTAAAAACAAAGGGCGGATTTTGTAATTTGGGGTTCCGTCAGTTTGGTATTTGTGATTTAGGATTACGTCATATAGCACATACTAAGGAAGAATTTAGCGAATAAATGTGACACGACTGAGTGAGTTGTGAGTGAAGCCAAGAACAGGTTGTAGGTAATTACACGAGACTTGGCCATCTTTTCTCTTTAGCCATCATACACTTATAACAAATATCAGAATCCTTTGTCCGGTACTTCATTACTTGTAAATTCTTGGATCTCACTTCTGGCTTGCATTAGGGATGCCACTCAACCTCTTTCGTAAAAGGTTCAGTCCGTCGTCACCATACAGCCAGTGATCCTTAATACGGGGACTTCCTTCCGGTGGAAGTCTGCTGGACCATATATACGTGCATTTATTTACACTCAAACAAGTGTCTACTGATCAGTAACGAGGATCGTCATCAACAAATGTACCACTCTCCACCGTCAAACGCCACATTACTGCGAAACAGTACTGCTGAGGAAACCCCACAAACCAACGATTTTGATGCCCAAACTATAATGTTTAGATATTAGGACTAGGATGACCATGTGGTTTAAGTCTTAACCATATTATTCGCTATTGATAAACGTCATTTATTCTACTCCGCACGCAGGTTTTGGAGTGGCGTGCTCCCAAAGGTTTCTGTCACCTCGCTGTAATCTTTCCGTCCCGAGTTGCAACGCACTTTGCGTCAAACAGGAAGCAGATTTTTCATAAAGCAGGTTTTACATAAATACAGACATAAATCAATATAACTAAAATCCCAAGTATTACACCATAGGCGAGTCCTTTGTTTTCGAGGGTTCTATGGCTTAAGTAAATTCAGAAATCGTTCATCAGTTTCATTTTGGGAAGAATTCCAATTCAAAATGAACATTTGTAAAGGTCACCAGTCAACTTCACAATATAAACGATCCGTAGTTATCATATAAAAACGGTTTCAAATTGAACTAAAATATTTTCAAGATCGATTTTTTGTGCTCTGCGTCTGTGTGCGATCTCGACATTTTCCATCCATGTTATGATATACGTACCTACTCAACTCACAAACCTCTGTACGTGTGTATACGTCATACGAAAATTGGAGATTACACTATACGTAGTTTACACGACATTTGCATTTCATGCTAAAATTTAAGCGCAAATGTTCTTCCAATCTGTGCTTGATATTATGTGAGGCACTTGACTCATAACCATTCTGCTATTTTTTTTAGGCAAATACGATTATAGCCATTCGCGCACACACCAATTACGATTTAAATCGTTAAATTTCATAATTCTAATCATTCTAAATCATAACCATTTCACCCAAACCATTTGACTCGGCGGAACACATACCTATTATATCTCTCTGGTGAGATGAGATGCTGGTGGAATTCGTTAAGGATGGCTTGGATAAATTTAATATTTCATGGGTATTTCATTATATTTTTTGTTCTGAACATTCAAAACATGTACCTACTACAATTAAATTGATTGGTTTCATATATTTTCCTATTTTATCTACTATTTTACGACATTAGATAATCTGCCTTCCTTTCACAGTGCCCTATGTCTTGCACATTTTACATATTTTTATTATTTTTAAATTGATGCTATCAACCTTAAAAAAAGTTAGTGGAGCTCCTCGAGCGAGAAACCTTCAGGGCATTTTCAAGGGAAAACTTGACCCGGTAGGCAGCCTCTGCTTCTGTAGATATAAAACTTGGCCCATGCATAGAGCTGTCGTGTTCTGCTGTGGTATCAGTTAGACAATTCCGAACCCATGTCGTAGCTCCACCCGCAGTCCTCCCTCTGGATGCATCTACATCTTTCCCGCATTCAACAGAAGAGTACGGTGGGGATGTCGTTGAAGACCGTTGAAATACTTCTGAAGGTGTTTTGTCAGATTCCATACTGTACTCCCTGGAGTGCAAAACGTGTCTTTGAGCCTCCCGAAAGATTTTTTGGTTTTCTTGAAACATTTCAGCCACCGTAGGCCTACCATTTTTAAACGTATAGTCTTCAGCAATATTTTCCAGGGCTGTGTCACTGTCAACGTCACTTTCCAAATTCCCATAAATCGTGTTACATCTGACGTCCCCATAGGACGAAGTCCTCGACGCCCTTTCCGGCTCTGGAGTTTGCGCATTCTCAGAGGCGACATTGGACCAAATGGAAGTCCGCGATGGTTCCTGTTTAGCAGCATCTCGTGGAAGTGACAACGAGCTTAGAATCCGATAAGCCAGCTGTTGACTTTCAGTGTCTCTCTGGTTTAGCTCTGTCGTAATCGTGGAGGATGCGTGCATCTCGGGTAAACTCTGAACTTTGCTTGCAGCTCCAACCCCACGCATGGTATTATTATTACTATTATTAACATCCTCCAGCTGTAGAATAACCTCCTTGGAAAGTTTGGTTGGGGGAAGGTTCTCATGAGATGAGATGTACTGAGCCCACTCTTGCTTCTTCCTGTCAGTGACCATCGTCTCTGAGTGGGAACTCGTACTCGTAAAAGGGTTGTTGTGACCAATCACGGATGGATTGTCCGCCACGTTGTTATTCGAGGGACTCATGGGTAAGTGAGCTTTCCTCTTTTCAACGTGGTTCAGATCCAATATCTCATCCATACTGGGGGTTCGCTGGACCTCCCCACAGCCCCGTGAGTCTTCAGAGAAGGCTGTTGGAGTCGCTGGATTGAAGGCACCCGAAGGAGAGAAAAACTGTTCAGAGGAGGGGGAAAACGTCAGTCTGTCTTCCGCGTCCTCGTCCACACGCGTCTTCAACCGTTCAGACCGCTTCGAATGCATCATTGACGGAGTGCTTACACTTGACCCCGGGATGTTGTCCCTGGTGGTCGTTCTCGTTTCCACATTTCCTGTAGACGGAATTATCCCTCTGTCGGTGTCTTTAACCTGCGAGAAGGAGCTTTTGGGGTATGCCTCCCTTCTGTTTGCAATTTCAGTTATTATTTTATCTGGGTCTTCTTCTTCTTCCACTTCCTCCTCCTCCTCGTCCTCCTCCTCTTCGTGCTTTAGGGAATCGTCATCTTCATCTTCGGATGACTCCATGAATTTTGTAAACTTAGAGTCCTTCTCAGCTCTCGCCTGTTTTTCCCTGTGAATGAAAATCAGGAGTACCCCCAGAGGAATCATGGTCGCAACTACAGCAATTGCAATGAGTAACCTGCCCAGTTCGTCCCGCTCAACATCGGAGGGTACATTGCACATTTTATAAACTGCAGATGAGTGACTTCCACGAGACGAGTTAATGCCTCCCTCTTGGCCCCAGGCAGATATGGGCTGCGATGTCCATCCTGAGTAGCACGTGCAGTTCGGACGACCATTCGATCCTGTGATAAGACTTCCATGAATGCATTGTAGCCCTCCGGCACTCCCCGGCTTCAAATGTTGTCCAGGGGCTGTAGCAACCTCGGTTTCCAGAGCTGGAGGAGCTGGAGGAGTTTGAGTCATTTGAGGCGTAAAAGTCCTTCTCAGTTTTCTCTGGGTTAGGTCCCTACTCTCACAGGTTCCAGTTGTGGGAGACAAGATTTGATTTTTGTCCTGACAGTCTGGCGTTTTGTCACAGGAGTCCGTTGTCGGGTTGTAGACACTCCTCTTCCCAGCGTAGCGTGTTAGACAGTCCTTGTTTTCACACTCGTGTTCCGCGTTGTGATTGTCAGAGTCGCAAATGCGGAATCCTTCTGTACTCCCACCCACAGAAATCAATAGTTTCTGAAAAAAGTTTGGCTCGTTCAATACCGTGTTAAAAGGAACGGTAAACTCGGCTCCTTTAGCCCATCGTGTCGAGTCTTCGTGTAGAGATGCACCTGCTTCTCTTGTCATCAGTCTTAGCACACAGTAGCCTTTTCGATCGAGCAAGTCAATATTGATGAAATACATGTTGAGGGAGTGGTTTTGATCAGGATGGAAAATGACGCCTAGTCCGCCCACCAGTTTCATCGCCTTTATGAATAGAAATAAAATATGCGACTTTATAAAAAATGCTCAGTAAAATTACGTAAGATACTAGCATTGCATGTTACACGGACGGAATACACGCTACAAAACTCGCCTCACAATCATTCGTCCCGTCAGTCAGGTTCATGCAGCACTGCTCCATCTCCAATCGGGCCATAATCGGCTCACCTGTCGTTCCCGAGTAACTTACATTCCCAACTAAAATCCCAGATAAATCTGACTTAAAAGTGTGCAGAAAAGAAAGTGGTGCATTTCATTAGGACTTGGAAGAATTGCTTACAGAAGACAAGTGTAATGTCATCCGACTCCACAGGGAGCACTCCAAAAGAGGTCAATTGGAGGGAAGCGTGGAGTTGAGGGAATGCTAGAAAAAGCAGGAAAAGAGCATAGTGACATTGATTTCTCGTCATCAAAGATCCCATTGTATGATTTGAGTAGAGCGCAGAGAACAGACATCTTAAATTGTAAACAGTTTGTAAAAAAAAATGTTAAAGAAGGTGCAAAAGTCATGATTTTTTCCATCGAGATCTGCTTCGTGGCTTCTACTTCACGTAACTATGGAGTAAAAGCAGTTTTTCTGAACCTTTTCGTTAGAACTGTATGAAACAGCATGTATGAAGTTCTAGGACTTATGACTGGACTACTGGAGTCAAGGAGGTTTCAATATATATATATGACTGGAGTCCNGAAACACCATGGAAAAAAATCACTTGGCTTGAACGGTGCAATGACAACGAAAACTTTCCCATGTAATTTCTCATATATGTGCGGACATTAAAAAGGCCCTGTATATATATGACTGGAGTCCGTGGAGTGATCCTAACAAGGACAAAATCAACTCCGAACCCCCTTCCATTTACCAACTTCCCTCAGACAAGACATCGCTATCAGTGCTATTAAACGATCGTGCCAAATTATACACAATCATTTTTATTCGCCATTAAATGCGTAATAGTAAAAGTGTATTATACGTTAGTATATAGCTAAAATAATTTGTTAAATTACCGTGTTTTGGCAATTGCGTTTGTTGCAACAGCAGTGACAATAAAATGCATTTCTCCCTTCAATTTGAAACTCCAAAGCGTTCTCGAGTTATCCTGGTGACGGAGCGAGCAAGCAAGCGAGCGAGCAAGCGAGCAACGGACAGCGAGTAATCTTAAAAGGCATCTGCAATGCCTAATAAAATGCATTTCTCCCTTTTGTATATTCATACACCTTGCTTCTGATGCACTCTGATTCAGTTCAAAGTTCAATTAGATGGTGTGCTTAATTCATCCACTTGAACAAGTTCCCACTCCCAGCGAAGTTCCTCTTTAAGGGATCCTCGTTCGAGAATCCACATTCGAGCAGTTGCGTACGCAGCAATGAAGACAGTGTCGCATGGGGTTCACGAGGTGCCAAAATTGGCCATTGATTTCCAACCAATAACACGTTCAGGGCGACACCCTTCTTCTCTCATGAGCCCATACGTATCAAATGCCGAAGTCCGAATTTAATAAGTGTACTCTTTCTTAAAGACACGGTGTTTCGCCAGTGCCGAGTCCTTATGCTTAACCTCTGTCATAGGTCATACCACTCGCCCTTCAGGGCGACACCCTTCTCCTCTCATGGGCCCATACGTATCAAATGCCGAAGTCCGAATTTAATAAGTGTACTTTTTCTTAAAGACACGGTGTTTCGCCAGTGCCGAGTCCTTATGCTTAACCTCTGTCATAGGTCATACCACTCGCCCATACCCATTAAGGCACTGTATTAAATAAATCTAGTATACACTTACAAGAATATACTATACAAGAATACAACTCAACATTCAGTGTGTAATACACTAACTCACCATTCAATTTTGACCAATACTCAAATTATTATTGTGTCACCAGTTTTAATTTTAATTTAATTGTAATAAACTCAACAACTCACAATAATTATTAGTAGTAGTTAGGCAGTAGGGTTTACAAGGGATCTAATCTATTCACGTAAGGAATGTGGATTGTTTATTGTTGTAAAAATTGAGAATAAATAACATTGGCTTGAAGATTCGATCTACTGCCTTTTCTTCATGTGTAAAATCTGTGTGAACTCGAAAGGTTGAGTCTGCCTCCATGTGACGGACCATATACGGCAGAGCTTTTTTCAGAGCTTCCGTGTCCTGTAACCAATTTTTATGATTTAATTACCATAAATGTTACCAATGTACAAAATATAACTTAAATAGACTCATTTAAACACCTTACCTGAGGAGTTGTAAAGAGTTCTCCACGCCCAGTGAAAATAGCCACAGGGAGTTGCACGTTGTTAAGATTGTAATGCGGTGGAGTAGTGCTTCCATACCTTTGGGAATTCCCAACAGGACCAAAATCATACTCATCAAATTGCTTCTACTGCCTTTTCTTCATGTGTAAAATCTGTGTGAACTCGAAAGGTTGAGTCTGCCTCCATGTGACGGACCATATACGGCAGAGCTTTTTTCAGAGCTTCCGTGTCCTATAACCAATTTTTATGATTTGATTACCATAAATGTTACCAATATACAAAATATAACTTAAATAGACTCATTAATACACCTTACCTGAGGAGTTGTAAATAGTTCTCCACGTCCAGTGAAAATAGCCACAGGGAGTTGCACGTTGTTAAGATTGTAATGCGGTGGAGTAGTGCTTCCATACCTTTGGGAATTCCCAACAGGACCAAAATCATACTCATCAAATTGCTCCCCGTTGGTCATCAACTGCAACAAATGGATACACAGTTTGGCCGAGGTTGTGGTCGGAATGTACTTCCACATCGCCTCCAACTTGTCCTCCCCAATAGTCCGTAATCCGAAATCATCCAGCATTTTGTAAATACTGTTGCACAATGATCTCGAAAGCTGCCTCCAAAAACAGAGCTTCCCTAATTGATTGTTGATGAGGTCGGGGAGGGTTTCCGGGTGGATACGGAGGACTTCCAGACGCACCGATGATTCCTTTATTTCTGGAATGTGTGGGGCAAGGATTTTAATTGGGGTTTGGGTGTGGCCCAGGAAAGCCAGAGGGCTAATAGCCCCCATGAACCGGACTTTGTTAGAGTACTCGGGGTGCGCAGACATTGCGACGAAGAATACTGTGGCGCCAATAGACACGCCAATGTAGTTTAGTTGTGGTTGGCCTGTGACTCTGAGGACAAGGTCAATTGTTGCTGGCACATCGTACACACCCATTTCATGAAATCTGGGTAGCATTGTATTGAGATTAAATTAGTTTTACTTAGCTTGACTGCAGGCGCAGGACAAGATGATATATGATACTATAATTTAAGCTCCAAAGCAAAGCTTAAGCATACGTGAAATTGTAATATTCCATCGTTTCCTCCGGAAAAGTGACATGTGAGTTGGAATACTTGTTTCCTCTCGAGTTCCCAAGCCAGACGTCGTACCCTTGGTCGACGAGCAACATGGCTAAGGATTTTCCAGACTCATTAATTAACCACTCTGAGGAAGACTGGGCGATTCCGTGTTGAAGTAGGACTACAGGCTTTTGAATCCCTTGTCCCTGCCACACCCCTGGGAGAAGGCGATGCACAACCAAATTGTATCCGTCCGCTGTGGTAATGTTGTACTCTGCCAAGGCGTACCCAGCGCGGTGAGCGAGTTCCACCTGGAATATTTTTTTGACGCGTTTGTTACAATTTACAATACATTCCATATGTTTCCGATTCATGGGTTTTATACCGCAGTGGGTGGAGCCTTTTTACGAATCACGTCCAGACTAGGTCCAAGAGAAACCTGGATAACTGGATTCAGATTAAGTATGCTTCCTAATAATTGTTTTCCATGGCCTTGCCCTTGTGCTAGGGCCAATATAAGATTTATAACAGGGAGAGTGAGCAGAGTCCTCCACATTGTCACTTTCACTTCAAAATTCGACGCCAGACTTAACTAAAGATAAGATGTAGGATTTGGAGAGTGAAGGGAGAGAGGGTAGTTTTGAAGTGTATAATATTATTCTGTTTCAATGTCAGTAGTCAATTGTGTCACAATTCACGCAAAATTGTTTATATGATGACTTCGAACGACGGAGTCGGATTACGTGGAAAATCCTCTGTCCCCACAATTGCGAAGGTACATTGGTTAGTGGCAGTCGTGTAAAAGAAGAGGAACAGCGTAATATACGTTGGGTTAGTAAACAGCAACAACGCTATTCATTTGGCAAGAGGAGTTTCGATTTCTAAGCTGACATCAATTCCGTTTTTGTGTACCAGTCATAATTTGCTGCCTCCAATTCATGCTGCTCGTTATATAGCAGTAGCAGTACATTGTATTGTATAGAAAGCTATATTCTCATTCTGGGAGCTAGTGTATGATTGGTCGAATTGCAGGTGACACACCAGTAATTAATTAGTATTCATTGTTTCTTCTCAATCCCACCTGGAATTCAGAATGAGTACGTCGGCTCGGCCACACCACACACAAAGCCTCAACTAAATGAATCAGTGTTGAGTGTTGTGGCCGCAGAAAAATTCATGACGTCTCTGATGCAACTCAACCACGCTACAGTGATAAAAATAAGTTGTGAAAATGAGTGGAAATAGGGGCGATGACATTATTTATTTTTATAGTTTGGATAAGGTCACATGTCGGACTCTCACTGAAAGGCACTTCCAAGTAAACCTGTTAATCTTCAATTTCCTTCCGGTTTTAATTCCCCGCATTCACATATTAGTCAAGTATCGCTGAGTAAGTGATCTGTCTGGTATTTGTAATAAAATCACATGGCACGAAGAAGATAATAAAGCGTACGCGAGATATCAAGCTCCGCTCCCTAACCCATCAATTTCCGTGAATTAGTCATTGTTGCATGTTGCATCCTTAGGTTATATCTTTGCGCGGTTACACTTATATATTTGCATGGCGTGTATGGTTAATACAAAGTATTCGAGTATTCCCATTGTCCATTTCTATACATGATATTTTATGTGTATGGTATTCACCAAGTATAGCCTTGTCTGGAAAGATATCTCCTTCGAATTGATTGAGAATCAATAGAGTTTCAATCTAGACATCTTCCAGAAGTCGGTTATATATGAATACAAAATTTCAGCCAATTTGGTTATTGCGATTAATTTCTCTGTCTGTGACTGTCTTGCCATTTAGAACACAGGTATCTTGGACGCTAGGTGAGCGTACGGGTAAAAATCGTCAACTGGAATTTGATTTTTGCTCACCATTAGTCAGAGCCATAATAATATCCTTGCAAATTTGACATTGAGTCATACAAACAACAGCGTTGAAAATCAGGTGGGAACAGATAAGCATCGTGTTCTCAATTATGTTGCAGATTGCCATTGCCCGTTGTCTGTTATCCATTATCGTGTATGGATTACGCAGAGATGAAGTGTGAGGTGAGCCCAGGAACAGATAAAGAGTAGTGATGTTATGATCATGACGATATACTACAATCAAGGTTACATGTTTTAGCATGATACGGAATTTTGGGTAACGGATGCATATAGGCAAGCTTGCATGGTCGGTGTTACACGCATTCGAATTGGAACTTACACGCTCTTGGACGCATAACAGGGAAACAATTTAATTTAATTTCTATTTTCTATTAGAGAGCTGCTATTAGAGAGAGAGAGAGCTATTGGAATGCAGGTTTAATTGTTGTGCTGTGCTGGAACGAAAATAGTGCATTGTGTTTTCTGTGTATTTGTGCCATTAGAATAAGAAGGTATTTAAATAGAACTCCCTGATTTGTGCTATAGCAGCATTTTTTTACATGAATTGTACACTTTTTAAATCAAGTCTTACATTATGGACCTAGAACATGGAATATGGAATTCGCCCATGTTATTTCCCCTAATATAAACGTTTCGTTGAACCCTGTATTTTGTGTGGCTTATTGGCCCTTTGCATCTCTGAAACACCCAAATGTATTAAAGTAAGGCACATTATAAATTCTTTTATTATTACGCTAAACTCTAATCCATTAAAGGTTTCAGAGATATTGATAAATTCTGGGCCACGC
>JAANSN010001789.1:0-29601 GCA_036850665.1 Dicranocentrus wangi | reverse complement strand
ACGAAATTCCTTCAGTGAATCAGTAGTACTAACAACCTTCAAAGCTCTGCTTCGGTGGTTTTTGCCGTAGCCGACAAGGTTACATCTAGGTAACGTGTAACACAAAGTGTAGGAGGATTTATGTGGAAGTGGAATCAAATCGAATCAAATTCATTAGGCAACTTTTAAACATGTTATTTTTATACATCTTTTCACTTTTTCTCACGTAATTTAAACATCATATTTTAATGGCATCCTTATACACAAAGATTATAAATATGTATCCTGTGTGAGGTAGCTGATACGAAAAAAAAGTCGTGATATTTTCCGATATAAAGGATTGCTCACTTTAAATTATGCGTCATGTGGTAAACCAGACACAATTTTTCTTTGAAATCCTCATGATTTGATGCTTTTGCAATAAATGTATTTTTTCAAAGTGACAAATGATAGGAGCTGCGGGCTCATTGAGCTGCCTACTTGAACTCCCATGCAAGAAGAAACAAACATCCATGAAAACTAGATCAAGTTTGCCAATAATAATCATCATATATATATATGAAATTGCAGAGCCAATAAAAAAGCCCGATTTACCAAGTGCAACAACGATTTCGTTCTTTATCGCGCATTAGTAAAGTGAGAAAACTAAAGAGTCTACACCTTGTGCCGGTTTTATCATCCACTAAAAGTAATTATTGCAAAGTAGTGATTACAAATCAATGAGAAGGAGCATAAAATATGTGTGTGTGTGGGGTAATTAGCAGTCAGAGTAAAAATGTCCTTTTATGCTCCCCACTGCTGCACAAAGGATAGATTATTTTTCACTCCCATTTTCATGCAAAAAATAGCTACACTGAAAATAAGTGAATGATGATGATGATGATGTGCGGCTGCGGCAGTCATTCATTCCTTTTACGAAAGATCACAAAATCCCAGATCGTGAGAACACGAGAAGGTAAAGTAGTAGCCAAGAAGTAGCTTATTACGTTCGCGCCTTTCACACAGCCATTTAAGTACTCGAATATCAAATTGATTAAAAGGTGATACTCGCGATCGAGGTACCTTATTCTTGGAAAAAAATGCTTTGGTACTACTACTACCACCACTACAACAACTGGTGTGACATGTGTTTTATATTTTCAATATCTTCCTGTTAGATAACTATTTTTACATGGGTATACACCCCCAACGATGAAGAGCCAGTGCCAATTCTTGGCCATGTTGAGTGTTTAAAACAACCTTTTAGACAAATAGTTTTGCTGTGTGAGTTGTCAGCAGGGTAAAATGGATGTTATGTGATATGTTACTCTCGTATTTTAGCTTGTAATTTTGCAGAAATGAAAAATAAATTGAGCCTTGTGTTTGCTCTGTAATTGTCTCTCCTTTTTAATGTACAATACGTGTATAATCCCCTATGTTTTTTCCTATAGACGAAGTAGTAGTAGTACAAAACGCAAAATGTGCTTTGATGTATCATACATATTCATGTACATATCATATTATTATGTGATGTGACTAAACATGCAAGTGTCTGAAGTGTCGTTTGTGCTGTGACCTGAGTCGCTATCGATGTTGAGCACAGTCTTTAATCCAGAGTAATTACTGATTACTTTGCATGGCTACGCTTTTGATACTTGTGTACAAGAAAATTACAGAGTGGAAGGCATTAAAATATTTACTTTTTTTCATTACTTCTTTATCTGTTTTGGTACGAGAATAAAATTCATTTAAAAACTCACGGACACTTTTACACACAGGTACAAAACATGATACTGGTTTTGCGTAGGAAAAATACTCAGAAAATCAAGGAAGTTCACAATGCGACAGGCAGGAAACTTTTAATTAAATTAAAGTCAAAACTTAAAAACACACTACTTTAAATAACTTGCTAGAATATTTTCTTAATGAACACGTCATATTATGACAGCTTGTACACCAGAAGCTACATACATTTAATACACTTTACACGTGTACCCCTATCTACATTCCATTAATTGTCATCATTTCCATTTTCTTTCAGGAACATTTAAAGTCATTCACAAGCAATCTCCAAGTTGATTTGCATACCGTCAATCGAATCCCATCACACCCTTAATTCAAGTTTTCCAATTGCAAGAATGCACTTTTTCTTGGGAATTGAGGATTTCTAAAATACGCTGAAATTGAAACTGTTACGCTATCATCAGCAGCTATCATACCGACCATGACATGTACAGATAAGATGTGCATGTAATAATGTGGCGTGCACCAAGAGACATTTTTTTATTGCACGTAATATCCCTATCAAGATTTTAGATATTATGATATGATATATTTATGCAACCCGAGAACTTCCCCAGCCTCCTTGCGCGAATTAAGTTCTAATTCAATTTCTACTCGTAAAATGGTTCTACGTAGGACTAACTAAGCCCATAAACCAGACACTATTAGGATGACTAATGGCCACCCTTAAGGGTAAAAACTGGTATGAATATCCTGTGACAAAATTGATTACTATCGGGACGACAACATGCTTTAGATTTGAAGTCAACAATCTACCATATTATACGAGAATATTATTTCTATCTAGAGGATCCAATTTCATGGGCAATTCCTCCCCTCAAGGATACATCGTGATTTTCATTTTTAACTACATACAAAGTTGTTATAACGCACTAAAATGAAAATTACAAAGTTCATAATGTCGTTACACTAGAAAAAACCTTGTTGATGAAACAGTTCTACTCGTTCTCGTTATGAACTTGTAAAACCTCAGCTTATGCGAGGTGGTATGGTGGTGTGGTGGTGACTCAAGTACGCATAGGCAGTGACTCAATGTTTCGCCACGTTTTTTTATTGCCTACTTAAGCTATTGTTGTTACAATTTACAATTACCATACAATCAAAAATCTTTGCTGAACTGTGTGTGTTGACATTACGCCTCCCTCGTTGGTTATGATCATGAATAATAAATTAATAACAATTGGCTAATTTTCATGTGTCAAGTACCACAAGTAGTACCAGGACAAAGGACAATCAAAGACTTTGAACAGGAGGTACTCAAACAAATTGTGGATGGACAAATGCGACCATGTAGGTACACGTGCTCTTATTGTATTATTACTTAAGGTATTCCTATATTGCGCATCTTGTCAATAAACAAAGTGTAATACAGGATTCATTATGAAATCAGTCCTTTTTAGATGGGCATATGATGAGAGACAGTTCACAAATGAGGAAATATGTAAAACTCTTACGAGGAAAATCCCCAATGGGGTAATACCACGTGTGCTTGCCTGCCTGCCATGAATACTAAAAAAACAACTTGTGATTTTTGTGTGTCTAACTCGGCCCGAAATGTCTCCATCCATCATTGTTTCGAAGGGAAAAAAATCGGAGATTCAAAGCGTTTATTGTGTCGGCAAGCACTTTATTTGAGCAGGGTGACTCAAGCACTGCACTCAAATAATGTAATGTAGTAAAAAAGTACAATACTGGCTCTCACGTTCGTTCTAAAATGCGCATTTCGTTTCTGTGATAATATTCGTGTCAGAGCTGAGCTGAGCAGTCAGGTAAAAAGAAAGTAGCAACACTTCTCAGCGGGAGAATCAGGATCGCATTTCATTACCAAATTTTAACATGATGTAATCAACTTGTTCCCCAGCTGGTGAATGACACGTCGTGAAATTATTTTTGAGCATGGCATACTATACACTACAAACTAGCAGTCCAAGCATAAGTGTGCATATTCTTTTACTCAAATTTCGTGAAAACATTAAAAAATTCATATTCATCCAATTTGCACAAATAATACGCTCATGATATCCTATAGGTACTTATAAGCTTCTACAAGAAGAGAAGGCGAGCAGGATTACAAAAAAAATCCTTTATTGTAGCTTATATAAGCATCAATATAGCATCATCATCATTATTTTCTTATTAAATCACATTTTGACACTCTTGCGCTCCACTCTTGTTAAATTACTATGAGCAAACTCTAAAACTGCTTTTAATCTCTGTTCCCCTTTTCTTCCCTTGCTAACAACAACGTGCCGATGAGATTAATAGGGCAGCACAAACAAAATCATTTATTTCCATTATGCACGACATTCTCTGTCACTCGGCCGGTTACATCATCATCATATCATTACCGCCGCTGTATGCCGTGTATAAAAGTATATTAGGCTTTTAGTGTTTAAGAAAAAGCTTTTTTAGTCTGCAAATTTTCCTTGTCCTCCTGCTCACCTCGTTTTTTTTCTTTTATTTTAGCCCATTTTCTTCCACCCTACTACCCGATGGCTATCCTTTACCCTCACACATTATATGGAATGAAAAATATGTATGTGAATGTTTTTTAAATCAAAGCAAGAGCATATAGAAATCAAAAGGGCACATGTATGCAGATATAAGTATATGCACTACTTTTAAAAGATGTGATAATTACTGTAATAACAGACTCTATATTCTATTTTCAGCTTTGTAAAACCTAATAACACACCAGCCTTTTCCTTTGTTCAAACCAGCCTGCTGCCTTTTTCCCTTTTATTCAGTTCGACTAGCCTGAAGGAAGTGAATTGTCGTTGTCGCTGCAAGAAAAAAAAACTTGACTGTATAAATCTTCTTAAAACTCGCATACTTTACTTTTGAGTGATAACTACCCTTCATTAATAATGTATCGAGTGTTTAATAAAGTACCTGCCCTGCCGATGATCTACTTTTTTTTTGAGTTACCCTCTCTCCCTCTCTCGCAAACGCAAATCTCAACATTTTTGCATCATTACAAGAGAGAGAGAGGAGGAGTCACAAGAGAGTAAATTGAAAATGAAGTTTTTAACATAGATATTCATAATATTCATGTATGATTTTTTGAGATAATATAAAAAGCGAGGAGTAGGAAGGGCGTTGCTGGAATAGTAAGTGAAATTCGTGTGTTACGTATTCCTCATTTTGTTGAAAAATGTAATTTTGATATATTTGCGTGATGTTTCATTCTAAAAACTTTTATTTGTCTGTTTATGCACTGTCAATACAGAGTCCGATAGAAAATCTGATCATCTTGCATATATACTCCATAACTTTGATATAATGCGAGTTAGTAGCCACAAGTTGATTTGTTTGGCAGTCACACATTTATTTCACAAAATAAATGAATTGCCCAACCTCCCCATTTTTTTCCTAAACTATTTTTACATTTTCCATTGCCATTACGTTTGGTATTCGCCATTTGGGCTCATTTGCATTTTTTCTTTCACATGAAATGAAAAAAAAAGAAACAAGTGACAATGTACGCGTCGCAAAGTGAACGGACCCATAAAATGCGACTCATTGACACAATATGAGCAAAATGTAGAAAAGGAGAGAATCTTCTTCAAGTGGAGTGGATCTATATATTATTTTGTAGCTAATGTACAATTTGCAGTTTTGCTGATTGTTATATACCTACCCCCTTCTTGCTTCAAATCACAAGCTCAAGGACGAAACTGATGCATATATTTAACTTGCTTTTTTATTTAAGACTTTACTTTAGGCACTGTAAAAACTAGACATTATATATATATCCCTACAAAGCACACATACCTATACATTTTATATATCTTTCCTTTCTCATCCTCTTTTATTCAATCGCTCATTCCTCGCAGTCGCAGTTGATTGCCAAGGCATGACCCTTAAAATGAAACGGCAATTTCAACCATAATTGTAACCTAAAAGAGTAATTTGGGCGGAATGACGACTATATGTACTCCGTGATTATTATTATTATCCCTATAAAACATCTTCTTTTTTTGTCTTTTAGACTCATTTTACTCAACATGCGCAAGGCATACGTGTGTGTGTGTGGAGATAAATGTAAGCGTATTTTTATACTCTAAACGCTGCTTTCAAATGAAACGGCATCGTTCGCGTCGCAAAAAACTACAATGGCGAATAATATAGCTATTGAGTCGGGTCTCAGGCGGGTGGGTGGATAAAATAGACAAGAAATGAAGGGGTACATATGGCTATTCAACTCTTTTTTTTCTCTCATGCTGCTTGCACGAACCAATAGCTTGCTCAATTTTTTTTCTTATCGCCGCTTGTCGTCTCGCCTCATCGTACATTTTTTCCTATGAATGAAGACTCAAAAAGTGGTTCACGACTTGGTATAATGGTGTGTGTATCCTGAAGATGAGTGAAAATTGTGGATTCAAAAGTCATGATTACAACGACCTTGAAAGGGGATCAAAGTTTGATCACAACATATAATTTACCCACGCGGACTCATAATGTTTGTATTTTGTATATATAGGTGGAAAATGTATTTTTCCGTTAGAGCTGCTATTGTACAAGAGAATCTCTGGAAGTGGAGAAGAGAAGTCTTCTTCATGATTTGGAGTAGTTGTAGTTTCACATTGCATTGCACATCCTCCCTCGTCGCTCTCATTTTCGCTTTGTGAGCGCTGCGGTGTCGTTTTAACGTGTCCCTTTGTCCCTTGTTGTTTTTTTTGACAATATACTATTTCAACCATTTGAGGTATGCAACAAATCATTAATATTTCTCATTGGATGAAAATGAGGATGAGTGTAGTAGCACCACCACCACCATCCGCCGCACCATCTTCAAATTTATTGCCTTTTTGGCGATCTTTCATCTCCCATTTTGGGCTGGCTATTATGTCACTGCGAATCTTATTTTGCACGCCTGTACAACGCGCATCATCTTTATTATCCATAAATAAAGATTAACGTTTCAACTTTCAAGCTCCAAACAAAATAAAACACTACCACCGCTCTGGCCCATGCTGTTATCCTAGTCCAAATATAAAGACACCAAGCGAAACAATTCATATTACCAAAATTCAAAAGTATTTTGCAATGCGCGCTACATGTACCTGAAAACGGTACACATTTTGATGTGAAAATGGCGAAAGTTTAATCAATTAAGTTCATCATTACAGGTTACTCTAGCAGAGGAGAGGGATGCTTCGATGCTTGTTTTTAAACTACACAAAGTTTATTTTAAGGATACAACTTCTCCTGCCGATGCTGAAAACCAAGAGATAATATATTACAATGAATTCTCAAAACGATAATTACAACTTATACAAATCCCTAACGAATTGCATAAATTATTAACAACTTTGCTAATTTATCATTTCCATATGCAGACAGACACAACAGGAGCAGATTGTGCGCGCACTCTGGGCAGGTTTGTAGTTTGTGGTATGCGAAAAGTGAAACAAAATGTTTCATTTCATGGGCAATTTTCTGAGATAAAAGGAGGAAAAATCTTTTTGGGATGAAATATAACAGTTAGTTGTTTATTATTGTTCATAGCCTTTAATAAGAAGGTTTGAACTATACACATACTAAGAGAAAAGATTCAGGTGCCCTTTGGAAAGTTCTAGACTAGACCAGATTCTGATGAGATTTTATGTAATATTCAAAAAATTACGATCATTATATAATCAGTTTCTCATTAGCGATCTGTTTGTACTGTTGCTGCACTAGAATATAGTTTTAGTGTGCATATAATATTTTGATATTCATGTTATTCGTAATGGGAATATTTCATAGCGTTTGTTATGAGCAAAATGAGCACTTACATTTATGTTTGGTTATAAATACAGTTGGAGCTGCAGCGCAGCCACGTAATTTTATTAGGTAGGTTTTCGTAAAACTTAGGCACTATATTGGGTTTCATGGTAGGTAGGACGTGTAGAGATTTTGTTGACACCTTGTATACAAGTCCATGTCCATTGTGTCATATTCGTGTGACGAATCCCTTCCTTCCTGAAAACTAAAAAACAAATAATAAACATATACAACCGTCGTCGCCAATGACCTCGTAGACGAAATACAAAATCTAAAAATCAATTTTGTAGTCGCAGACGCTTTTTTCCCAATATTCACGTTTTTAGACTTTATTGTTAGCTCAAGTTACACACGGTATTATGTATCCTATTTTGTGGTAGCACCACAGACACTTCCGATGTTTTGTAACACGCTTCTTTTGTTAGCTTGTAACAATAATTCACGATTTTGGGATTTAAATGACTGCATTGCATTGCAAGCTTTATTGGGATTAGATGTTCCGCAGTGCATGCCCTTGTGACAAGGTACTTTTTATTGTATACCAATTAGCGGTCAGTTGCATATTGTGCGACGGGTCGAGTGAATTTGCATATTTTTAAAAAAAGAAGAAATCCCATACGTCAAAGGATTTTCGAACAAGGAATTTTACACGGTGGAAATTATAGCCCAAAGAGACGTCAATGTTTACTCTATCTACATTTACCCAAATGTAACAACAAGACCCTGCCAAAACTATAGGTAATGTAAAGTTTCAAATAAAAACAAGTATGCAGGCATAACCCTGTAATTAAATGGGTACTGTACCTATCATCATCATCCCATTATCTAATTAATTAGAGTGAATGTGTCTATGTCTAACAATATTTAGACCCGTGCCGTGCCGTACGATTAAATGAAAGGAAAGAGATATGTCGTGTCACNCTGTAATTAAATGGGTACTGTACCTATCATCATCATCCCATTATCTAATTAATTAGAGTGAATGTGTCTATGTCTAACAATATTTAGACCCGTGCCGTGCCGTACGATTAAATGAAAGGAAAGAGATATGTCGTGTCACCAAAGGGAATGCAGAGGGTTGAATAGGAATAATGTAGCATTGGAGCACCTCTACCTTTTGTGTATTTAGAGTGATGTCGTATTCCCCTTTTCCACTTCCTTCCTTCCTTCCTCTTTCCTAGTAAAATTCTCCAAAAGCCGCATGGTTTTCAAAGAGGATAAAATTAAAAGTGCGAGTCATTCATTTTGTCTACACGCTGCACATCCTCTGCAGATCTCCACTGCAATTTGCACTGCTACTCTTCTGTTTTCTGTCTTATTCCTCTCGCCGTCTCAGGTTCTGTTTCGTATGCACCAAAAATTGGCCCTCGTTTTTGTCTCTCTGCTCCCCGTTCCTCTAACCAATTCTCGTAATGTCAGGGTACTTCAACAGCATTATCATTTAACATTGCCAAGATCATTTAATTAGGTAGTAGTCGTATAATTTAATTTAACTAGAATTCACCACTACTACTACCGCGTACACATATTTGACTCTTTTTTTTAGCTCTGATGCCGAATGCATGTATGTATGCACATCCGCTAAAATACAGCAATGAGGGCTATTAGCAAAACGTTTCAACTAATTCAAGCTTCTACAGAAAGTATTTTACTATTCACTGGATTCAGCGCTGGCAAGTGCCAACTTTGAGAAAACTTGCATAATAATCTACTACCACTTTTTGGGCTATTACTGTAGCTAGCCAGTTTTATTCTTAATATGCAAGCGTACTTTTTTATTGTCTCTATTCAGTGATCCTTCCAAACTCTTGATGCACTTGTGTTGTTCAAACACAACGCAAAAAAGTTCTTTTGATGAAATGATGAGCATACAGCCAAAGAACAAAAAAATTATCAGGTCTCCAAAACACATTTGCACATTGATATAACCCTGTGATAAGTACAATTCGTGCTTTTATTTAAAAAGGCATGGCAAGGCAAGGCTCTTCCTAGGCAAGTCCTCATTCCTTAACCTTTTGTTTCGAGCAAAGGCAAGCTAACATGCAACCTGGATTTACCTCTTTTATGTAATTTATCTACTACGACACATCAGGTCAGGCTTTAAAAGGTTTTCTAACTAAACATTATATACTGACTGATGATAATGTAAAACTTAGAATTTTAATTGTGAATGTATGCTCAGTCTTACCCATTCTGATCACGGAGATTATAATTTATTCACATGATCACATGCAATATATTTTAGATTTCTTCAAGGAATCCTTCCGCCAAATCTACAAAACATCTTATTAAATCCAACCCAAAATTGTACATACATAACTTCGATGCACTAAAAATAACAAGCATTATTATGAGCGTAACAAGGATAAGTAATTTGCATTTTAAAAGAAAAAAACCTTTTATAAAAGGGCAAATATAAGAAGCAAAGGGCAAGCTCATAGTACGCTTTTTCCGATCAATTAAACTTTCCAGCATAATTTTCAAGCATGATGACTAGCCCAAAATGGATTTTATTAGTTGATAATTATCCTGTCTGGAATCCCCATCCAGAGAAGCAGCATAATAAATTCCTCATTCCAAACCTACGACCAATTTACTCTCATTTCAAGGATATGGCAAATGACTTGATTTTGTGTAAACAATTATTCTCAAACAATGGCCTTTAGTTAACAATGGAGAGTGTACCTTTCCAAATTTCTAATGCACAAAAGCTACGTAGAGACTATCACTCCAACAAAAATGGTATTCGGGTACACATTCATTATGGACACATCTACAGGAATTTTTTCAAATTCTGCAGATATCTACGATATTGTATGATAATGTTACTCATAAAAACTGTTCATATACTCGCATCCTGTTTGCTGGGCTTATGGGCTGCGGCTGCAAATTAGATCCGCATCCCTATGCCCAAATTGGCACAATAAAGAGATTGCAACGAGTTCCCGCAAAGGGACCGTGTGTTGATACGACTTTGGTTGCGGCAGTATACTATTTAGAGGCAGGAGGCTACAAGAGACATACATTACTCTTGCTAAGATTCATATAACGCAGACAACGGTCAGACCGGAACCGCCAGACGATATTACTAGCCTGAAGCAAAAATCCTAAAATGATGAAGCTATTTTCTGAAGACACGAAAAACTTTGACAATCAAATAGGAGGCCAAGTAAAGATACAAAGATTCAAGAAAATTCAATGCATCAAATCATTTAGCCACATGGGTTTGTTTGACTCATGCGAATTCCCCATATAATGCAACCATTATTGATTTTTTCAAGGTCGAGTGAATCAGGACGGGTGTAACGATGTGGCATCGTTGTAAAAAAACGTACAAAATGGCATATCATTACATTTTACGGTATATAAACTTATGATTTGTGTGAATAAAGTGTCCAAATATTAGAAATAATGTAATCCATAAACAGATCACCAAAGTTGAAAGGGAATTTTACTTCTGAACACCAAAGCACAAAGAATTTACACGTCCATCGTGTAGTAATTATACCAAACATCTTCTTTCAACTCAAGTTCTTAGTGGCATCTTCGTTTGCTGAGCAGTAATTAATTTGTACGCCAAATTAACTGGCAAACAATTATCATAATTCATGTTAATTTCAGATATAATCAAAATTTCTCGCATCATAATATGCATCAGTGCAAAAGTATCTTCTACGAATAATGACATCAATATCAGTCAACCTATCTAATACATACCAACATATCCGTAGCCACGTATTGATTTTAATGATGCCTGTTACCTCTGCCACCTGCCGTTACAAGGCAAGGCCTGTCTGCTGAGATTCTAATGGCAATCAAGGACCACTAATATATGTGATTAAACGACCAATTTTGATCAAACCCTATCTTTTTTGAACACATCCGCAAATAAAGCAATCACTTTTGGTTTAATCAACGCATTTAGGTCGACGTTTATCTATGGACTACTGTAATTATTATAGTAAAACAGCAATTAAAGACGACGGTAAAACAAGATAGGTGTTTTAGTGCTATCACGTCCAAGTATCATAGTTTTAATTATGTACAGGCACTTTTACACTGTGTATGCCATAGAAAGGTTTGCAAGAAATTTCCAATAATTACTTGCATAATTCATCAATATTTTTTAGAAGATACGCGTATTTGTTATTATTATCTTTCCTATTCACAATAACAAGGTTATTACATAAACATACACATATTTAGTGTACGGTTTGAACTGAAGTGATGCTGCCAAAATATTTGACATTGGAGTAAGTTGAGAATTACCATTATATAACATGCAACAAAGCAAGGTTACTAACAAGAGCAAACAAAAGTACACAAATCTGTATTTAGGCACAAGTGTTTTATAACAATTATTCACTAATCATGCCAAAATCTCCAGTCATTTTCCTATAGCATCAGGACATCAGAACAAGTTGTTTGCAATCCCAACCAGGCCAACGACTTGTTTTCGCATTATTCAAGTTTAATCTTGTTTTTCACTTGAGTCCTGAATGGAAGTTGCGTTGAAAGACGATTACGAACAACTAAAAATCCGCAGAATACGAAAACCATGCAAACCGTTATGGTGAGAAGCATAATGACAACAAGTTGCACATGATTCAATTCAGTGTCATCACAGAAGATCATAAAGTAGCCTGTGACTTCATCAAAACTTTCGAACTTTCCCAGTCCAACCTTGAAATGAAACAAGCCGGTCCCATGCAGGGTAACTCCAAGAGTTTTAGCGTCATAAAATGTACGACCTTCATGTAGATTGGATTCCTTGTTGACAGTTTCCAAATACAAACTTGGAGTACCTATGTATTCATACACAAAAAATACCTATGCTAGTCATGTGCACATGATGGTAATAGTGTTTCGTATCGTAATTTGCATGATTTAGCACAAGGGAAAGTGCACATACTTGAAAGAGTAAACTCGATCCTATTGTTAACTTCTTCCACATACATGGACCAATTATGCTTTGGAGAAAAAAATTCACCGTGTTGATCACCATCACGCATCACTCGATCGTATTCAACACTAATGTCGATTTTTAATCCTCGTTTGGCCGTGTATACCTACAAAAGCAATACAATCAGTTTTCATTATTGACGCTACAACGTAAAATGTTTATCGGTATAACTGCGGTGCAGTACAACTTACGCGACGTTTACAGTCGGTGAATAGAACATCGTCGGAAAGTTCATCATTTAATGTGCATTCGCATGCTTTTCTGCTTGCTTTACCCATACATTGGCTTAAAACGCCTGTACATAGATAAATACATCCAAATTTTAAAAGCCACTCAAGTAAAAGTAGCCGTACCTTTGTAAGCAGGCTGACGGTTAGCGGTTAATAATTTAGTGCAATTAATTAAGTTTTGCTAATTAATTCTAAATATGAAAATGGTTTATAGAAGTATGTACTTGTTTCAGCGCTGATCCTATACCAATTTTTGTACTTTGGTTCCGCCGGATTTACATTATAAACATTTCGTGAAAGTGGTATCTCCGCTCCACGTAGGGAAGGGGGTCGGTAATTAGCCTGAGTCAAAATCGTAAATTCGTTAATGAGAGATAAATTCGTTCATCAAGTACAGTTCTATTTCAAAAGATGTTTCCATGAATGGCTGAATAGTATAAGTCAATTTTCATGCACAGATATTGGGATACGTTAGGTGGTATTAGGAAGGTATTCTAACCGGCAGGGTACTGTAGAAAACTTGTCCAAATTCTGTATCTGGTCGTCTGATTCTGCTTTTGGTTAGCAGTTCCTCTCGAGTAACACAAGTAGGCAAGTCTTGCTTCCAAGGTCTGAAATTTCCGTTCTCCAGACGTGATGTGCATCTTGGTATTCTGCCGGGATTATAATTACAAACACATCTATGTACCGTTTTATTATATTATTAGCAACTATAATTATGCCGCTTATCTACGTCTATCTCACGGATAATTAACATTGAGCCTCCGTCCTTCTCTGCGATGCACTTGAACAATTAGAGTAAAGCTACCGTCTGCAAAAGGGCATTTGATGGATATAATTTCTGGTCTCACAGTCACAATGGCTACTCCTTTTCTAAATCCGGTTGGGCTTAACGTGATGCGCATATGCTGGGGATCTCTCCCGAAGGCTTCCTCCTTATTAACTACGAGAACGTTAGGGTTTGTATTCGTGATTGAAATTAGGGGTCGGTGCATCAGCGATTTTCCAACTACGAATATCAAACAAGTAGTTTCTACGTTAGTTCCGTCGGTATTAAATTAAAAACACGATCGTGATACTATAGACAAAAAATGATGCTTTCGTGAGAATATAGAGAAAAAACTAATGAAAACGGCTTAAACGAATCTATAAAACGAAAGCCATCCAGACACTTACGTGGAGTTAGTGAGCGCAAGTTTACTACAAAAGAGATAGAATCATGCTTATCTAGGCTTATCCTCCCTCCTCCTTGTTTAAGAACAGCATTGTCAGCCAATGTAAGGCGTAAATGGCACCCTCCATCAATAAGATTCCAATGATCTGCAGTTCCCTTACTACACGTTAGATTTGGAGTTATTTTTGGATGGAAAAATGCTCGCTCTAATTGTATTTTGACTGTGCCAGTAACAGGAATTGTTGGATTCGTAACTTTAAGCATGGCATCTTCCAGGGCGTGGTAAGTAAGAGGCTCCAAAGTTTTACTCCCATCAGGGTTTAGTCTTTCGTTTCTCTCTTTATCTGCGATATCCCTTCTTTCCTCGTACTCACCGACAACCAGCTCCCTTGACTTTGGGTCTTTAATGTCGAATTGCTTAATACCCTATACGACATAATATATCCCGAACGATCGTATTATTATTATTTTAAATCTAAGTACATGTAAACTGAGTGCGAATTAGAAATATTTTACCTGCACGTGAAAGTCGCAGTACTGGGTCGTCGCAAAGTCGACAATGAACGACTTAAAGGGAGGAACATGAATTTTAGCTCCCTGTCTGTAATATCTCGTAGTTAATCCAACCATAAGCGATGTATCATGATCTGGAGGCCCCACTGTCTTCTTAGGAAAACCTACTAGTAGAACGCTGAAGGCTTCAGGTATGTACAGCGTTTGGCCTATATGTCCGTAGCGAAAAACGAACTCGTATCCATTTTCGTACATAGCTAAATATGAAATTTAGACAATATAATCCAAATGATGATGTTGGAATACACAACAGTTCCCAAATTATTAAAACTTACAGTTATCTAAATGGATCAATGCATCATTTGAGTTCGGTAAAACAAGAACAACCAAATCGGTAGGGACAGGATAAAGTGGAAAAGCCTTCGATACATGAGCAAATGTAACGCTCCTAAACCCTTTCAAAAACGCATTATCGTTACGTCTTCGAAGGTCCTTAACTTGTCGAATATATAACTCGCATTCAGACGAATGAATTTCAGATTTAAAATTGAAAGGCGGACAACCAGCACCCGTCCTAATATTAAAATAGTCAGCAGCAAAATAATTTAGAATCAGCGATGAATGTATACTGATATTATAGTATAATACGTAATGCATCAAGTGTTAGAAAAATGACACGCCCTTCGAATGTGATTGATTACCAAGCAGGTGTACTTGTTACGTTGACACAATGAATTCTGCTTCCCACGTGTATAACATTTAGAAAATTTCGATCCGGTTTGAATCCTGGAAGGGTTGGGATGTCAGCTTCAAATATCACCACTAAAAGCAAATAAATTACGAATTGGTCAAACAATGTCCAATTATAATTATATCTTATTTTGACCCTTTACGAATCTACTGCTAAAACTTGATTTTGACTTACCTTTGTCGCCATCTATCAAGAATGGAACTAGCGGACCATGTAAAGCACTACTCCGAGCAATATAATTCACAGGATCTAGTGCGAGCATTCTGAATTCTGGTTCCTCTATTACATCCGTACTTGAACAATTTGGATCAAGGTTAAGCCCTTGCAATTTCGAGCACAGGAAACATCTAACAGGATACTCTACGAATGCTTTGGCACATGTATTAGTATAGCGACTTATACTACTCTTCTGGAACTCATGTAAGGAAACAGAGTCGTATAAAAACCAAAGCATAATTTTCCCTGAATAACCGGCTATAAAATTGCCTAACATTCCAATAGACCGTCTAAACCCAGTAGGCCATAAATTGATAAGACCAGCAGATTCAAATTCGCGAATATTATCGTACTTCACAATTAATGGAGCATAATTTACCTGAAAAATAGTAAAAATGGAGAGTATTATCCTATTGTATTTACGCAGACGCGATTTTAACTTCCGAACTATATAACGATGAATGATGATAACGAGTTCATGAATATAAAATCATACCCCAACACGTCCAGTTAGAATTTCATCGTGGCTCTTTTCAACACATACAAAACTGCGATCAGGATGGTTAAAACTGCAAGAATCTATATGAGACGGGTTCCCTTCATTGTCTTCAACACCGGCTGACTGACAGGTAGACAAAGGCACTTGCAGCTTCCGCAATCCACAGCTGAAAAGATTTTACTTGTTTTAAACCATACACAGACAAAGGAAAAAATATGAACAAAAATGACATGCTTGCATTTTATACGGAAACTAGCAATAAGATTGTACTTTGTTGATATTTATTACAATCACCACATACCTGATTTCCTAATCATCAAAGAGTAAAAGAGTTGAGTAAAAGGGAGAAAGAAACAGAATCAAAAATTACATAACCACTTTGTTTATTAGAGTATCAAGAATAAAAATTGGAATTCTAGATGTCAAACCAAGAAAGAGGACGTCCATCACTTCCATGTTTACCGCAACACTCGTAATTTCAAAGGTTGCAGGAAACTCATACTCAAGATAGCCATCTCCGAGTATACCACTAAGCAAGTCATAGCCTTTAAATCCGTCTTCCGTCGGTTCTGGCAAAATGAATCTAAATGTTCGTTCTGTGCCATTCTACAGTAGTGGATTTAGTTTAGTGCATGTCAGCTAAATTAAATTACCTGTTAAATTAAATTAAATTCAAGACCTGCTCAATCTTACCTCATGCACTAGCAACATTGTAATATCAAAATGACGCCGGTGATGATTGTAAAATATCCCAATTAGCTCCTTAATGTGTACCAGACCGCACTCTGTCTGATACTCATGGCGAGAGTGAAACAGAATGTGCCAGTCGTCGTATGGTGCGGGAGCGTACAGCACAGTGAACACGTCTTGTTCTTCATCTAAATCCGCGGATTGGGTGACGTGGTCATACACTATTATTACGATATCAGTATAGTCCGGGTACTGAAAGAGATGACACACCGGGTTATAAAAGAGTCTATACTTCGTAAATGTCTGCCGCATTAATATGGGGGCGCCAACTTCCGAACAATTGAATTGGTCAAATTCCGCACATGGATCAATTGGCGTAAACTTGAGGAGAGGCTTCATCGTGTACGGAAATGAAACATTGACGGTGGACGCATTCAAACTGTTTGACACCCACAACCCCCTGTCTGTGAGAATTAGCAAGTGGTCATTGGTCAAAACCAAGTCCTTGGGATCCCCACACTCCTGGATTTCCGACGGACGGGAGCAATAGGCTTCCGTGAGGTCGTACCACCCGCGATAACTCAGCAAGCTATAAATCATTGGGACAACAAGGAAAAGTCGGTTTACAGACATGTAACTTTCGTCCTTCCCCGGCTCCCCTATATCCCCTCGGATAGAAAAAAACAAAAACATGTCCTTGATGCATGGATTTTCCACTCTTTTAAATCGTTTCTGAACCACACACGGGAGGAATAAAGGGTCGCGTGTGAGGTTAACTGGGCTTTTGTGACATTCGTCCGAGATATTAAGAGCTACGCTGTACTCATAGTTTCTAAGATTGGTCCACAATATTGGCTCAGCAGGCGTCAATCTCCAGCGAAGTAATCCAAACGTTTGGTAGTCAATCAGCGTCTTCTGTGTCCTGATAGCTCTTGTTTTGGCTGGAAACTCGATCAGCACATCAATCGGAGGCACGGTTTCTTGCGAGCGGAACAGATGGGGGTAGACCAAATAGTATGCAACATGATCATCTTCTTTTGTGTGAAATTCCCATGTCCTTTCAAACGTGGAATTTATGACGGTCAGCGAGGGAAGGACTCCAGTGAAGTTTTGTCGCTTCCAATAGAACTCCTTCACCAAGTTCTGATGCACCAGGTCGGGATTATACGACCAGGAAAAATACGGGTCATTCTCGTCCTCATCGTAGAGCAGCAATTTGATTTCCTCTTTCGCCAAATCAATGTTGTCCGACTCATCATCCTCCTCATCATCAAAGTTGCCCTTGTGTTGTCGATACCCTGGACCAATCAGAATATACTCGTGGAACAGGGACGACAGTCGATATGGATCCACCAGAGCATACGAACTGTCGTGGACTGACTCCGTTGTAACGAAAGCACTTGGTTCTCCGTGTGGATAAACTTGACTCCGTAGAACTGGCTCCGCCGGAGAATAAACGCATTGGAAGCCGCCAGCTGTGAGAGCAATTAGGTGTCCTAGGAAGAGGACTAGAAGCGCCCCGCACAACAAGGTGACCGGTTGGAGCGGCCGTCGTGGTATCCCTTTTCCAAAGAAAATGAAGATGAATATGAAAATAATTTGTTTGTGTTTTAAATAACCACTCTTCAAAACGGGATGTTAATAACAATCTCTAACCTTGTCATATCATAATAATAATAATTAAAATTTTATATGAATATGAAAATAATTTGTTTGTGTTTTAAATAACCACTCTTCAAAACGGGATGTTAATAACAATCTCTAACCTTGTCATATCATAATAATAATTAAAATTTTAAACTTTTTGCACTTACCGTTGAGTTCCATTTTAACGACCGCAGAGAGACAAATCAAATCACTAATCAAATATGCGAATACTTGAAAGATCTTGATCTAAAACAATCGAACATTGAATGTAACGAACGGGCAAACAGACAGAGAGAGATCCAGAGCCGAGCTATATTTGGAATTTGGATTTATGTATGTATTTAAATTTATTTATTGAATCCATTCCATTCACCCGAAATCCACATTCGATCTCCGAGGTTCTTCTCCGTCCAGCACCCAAAATATGAATATATATGCAAGGTGAAATTGGATTTACTTATGTATGTATTTAAATTTATTTATATTCCATTCACCTGAAATCCACATTCGATCTCCGAGGTTCTTCTCCGTCCAGCACCCAAAATATGAATATATATGCAAGGTGAAAGTGGTGGAAATGTAGTGTAGTAGATCATTCTCATAATACTCGAATAATGGAAATAGGTAGTTCATTTTTTTCTATTTTTTGATGACCTTATTTTCCGAAAAAAAAAATGTTATACAAGTTTATTGCTCCCTTCCTTCTTCGTCCGTTTTATGACAACAACAACATATTTTATATATAATCTGTCTCAATCTATACACAAAAGGATGATTATTAATTGCACTGTAATTGTTCTATATTATATACGCACACAAACCGCATATATATTATTATTATTCCCTATGTACTACAGTACTACATACTACACAAAAATATTCGAATACTTTCCTCGGAGGAAAAACTCAACAGAAGTTTTACGTTCATTTATACTTTTTAATACATCTTGAAATATTTGGCTTTCATTTTGTTTCCTAAAATATATTAATTAATTATACATAGTCAGGAAAATGGTTGATGGAATGAAAAATGCTAAAGAAAACCCAACTTCCAGTTCCGCTTTGTTAAGTTAACATTTATAAGGTTTTAGCGATGGATGACAAATGACAATGGAAAAGAGGGTTGATTTAAGAGCAAGTTACAAATTACCGGACGATTGGATTGTGGTGACGTGACACACCCTTTTTATGATGATGATTTCTGATTACGAATCTATACAAACTTGACTTTTTTTTATTCTTATAAGTCGTAATCGTAATTTATAATAATTAGTTGAGGCTGGCTGGGCCTATATACTACTTTACAACATTGCATTTTTCAGGGCACACACTTCCCTCTAGAAATCTTACTTAAGTATACAAAGCATGTTAAACAGATAGTTAATGGAAAAGATTACAGAGAGGCATGAAGATTATGACAAAAGTGGAAAAGCTGTGGCTAGTCTACAGGTCTACGAAAAGTAAGATAATGAAGTTATCGATCGTATCGTATAGTAAATTCTTGAATTGAAAGCATGATCTCGAAGAATCATAAAGGAATCAACGATAAGAGCCAGGAGAGGTGCAGGTGTAATAAAAATTTGAAACAATTACAGTTATGCAAAAATGCTTAGGTAATTAGGTAACGAGGGTAGGTAAACAGTGAAGTTCCAAAACGGGGATGATACCAAGAAAATCCATAAAGAATCCCTTTTAGATAGAAAGTTTGGGAAAGTCATGGAAAGCTCTAGAGACAGTACACAAAGGGGAAATAAGAACATTTTTTACATGATATCCAAGTAAAATTAAATCTCTTTTTGTACTGATTTTCTTATATAGATAGATAGATCGGGCATACATTATACAGGGTATTTTAGAAAGAAACAGTTTGTTATCCGAAATAGAAAAAAAACTTCTAAGAATAACGACAATTTTACAATGCATACATATAACATATAATACAAGATGTGAAAATTCTTACTTCGTTTAATTAGTAGTGTACCTTACCTAGACTAAAATAAAACAATATGGCAAACTGGCTCAGAATCATATCATAAATCATACAACAACCATACGACACCTGCTCACCTTAATTGTTATATATGCTACTATGAACAAATGAAAAATTATGCACTAATGCGTAACCGCAAAATATGCATTTTTGACGCTAGAAGAAAATATCAGTTCTGTTTCTCCGTTCCTTACTAAAAAATACATGTGTGTTTTGACGTCGATGTATATAGTTAAAGTTTACGGAATTTTTAACTGGAGCATTATTGCTTAAATAGCAATATTAAGGGAGCGGAGGAACGCGTCAATTTGTCCATTTGCTGGATTTCTGCTGGCGTCCAAGGACTCTTGTGGGTACTGATACTGCCTCACCGCTTGTTGCTGGATTTGGGGTTGATGATGAACAACTGGAGCTTGTTGCTGCTGAGGTGGAGCAGATGGACTTGGTTGAGGTCTTAGGTGTGGTGGAATAAATTGAAAGTTTGTAATTTGCTGTTGAGGTTGTGGCTGCTGCTGCTGCTGTTGATGTTGTTGTTGAGCAACAAGTCTTTGCTGAGCGTACGCATTTCTCGCCAAATATTGGTCAATTTGGCCATTTGGACCTTGTGGAGTTGGGTGCTGCTGCTGATGCTGCTGTTGTTGTTGGGCTTGAGGATAATACTGAATTTGTGGTTGGCCAAAGCTTTGAATTTGAAGTTGATTGGATTTTTGTGGTTCCACAAAAGCACGAAGCTTTTGAGTCAACTCGAACTCTTGATTGGAGTGTGGCATTGCTTGAACAATGACGGAGGTGTATTGGCCACTTGATGGATCGTAGACTAGCTCAGTACGATATCTTCCAAAGTTTGGATTCTTTGCTGGGGATGAGGTAGCAGTTGGTCCGGCATTCAAGCTGGAGGAAGTAGGACTTGAGACCGTTGGAGAGGCAACAGTTCCGGTGAAACCCTGTCCGAAAACCTGACGGGTTGGCTGAGTGGCAACGGTTGGGGTAGGTTGAGGATGACGTTGAACAACTTGAAGAGGTTGCTCGTACAAGGGTTGTGGCTGGGAAATGGGGCGGCTAATGTGAGCCAAGCGCTGGAGCTCAGAGTCAAAGTTGAATCCTCGACCACCCCGTTCGGAATCAAGGTTTTGATTTGGTTCTTGGAAAACAAAAGGACGAATTGTCACTGGGCGCTCGCGGATGATCAATGCTGGAGACTCGGTTTGTGGAGAAAGGGTTGGAGGAGCTGTAGTAATACGAATGCGGGGTCGAATAGTTCCTGGCTGGACATTGGGACGGCTGACTCTTTGTCTGTTCATATATGACAAAAAAAGGATTGAACATTAGCATTTTAGCATACCCACACAGATTTAATTTTGCCATTTAAAGTTTTGATTGCTGCCTTAACCACATGGAGTATAGTGACTGCGAAGCGACAGCGACGCACTGTCATCTCATGACCTTGAAGCAGGTCAAATATAATGTTAAGTTACCACAAGATAGCCAATAATTCGCTGTTTATACAAGTGTGAAGTGACTGACAATGAATGACAATAATGGTGTTTATAAGGTTGTGCGTTGTGATTAAACGGGTCCTGTGAGAACTTCGGCCTTTACTTTTCTTCAAGGGATCTCTTTATACCCTCACGCTTTAAGCCCCAATCAGATAATTATTGCTAGTTTGTACTCAACCTGTCGTCTCCTCCGTTCATGCATGTTATGGGAAACTTTCTAATGCCATTTTCATTATAGCCACAAAACATACGGCGAATTTCTTACTACACTCGATTGTTCTTCCGACCATCACTCCAATCAAAGACGTATTTTCATTTTCATGCATGAAGCTCTATAGGTATTTTCTGTCAATTCTGTCTATAAAATGCTACTTTGATTCTAAAGCAGAAACCATAAAATGACCTATCCTTTTCGCATCCATTAACTTGACAGTTTGTACCCACGTATAATCCATGTGTAATTGAACACAACATGTACACTTTTTTGCATGTAAATTCAATGTCAACCATTATCACCTTCATCTCCCATAGGAGGTGTCGTGCATAATGTGTACAATTTAGCGCAAAAAAAATAATCTTTTTGTTCAGTTTTTATAAGTCAAATCACGTCAATGGGATTTATGGAAGATTTCATTAGCTTTATCTTAAAAATTCACACAAGCTAACCTTGGTGCTGGTCGGACAAATTGATTCAATTGATCATCGCTCAAAGCCTCTTCACGAACTTGCTGCAGCCCTTGCAAATTATTCTCAGAGATTTCTGGGCGGACACGGCGCAGAATTGGTCGTGCTGGTGGAGCTCCACCCTCATCATCCTCTTCTTCCTCTTGAATTTCCTCCTCTTTTGGTGCGTTGGGGTCACATGGATTTCCGGAAACGTATTCGAACTCTCGACGAACACCGTCTGGGTCGACGTATCTATTTCCAAAAAGGTTAAGTGGAACAAAAAAAAATACATGAAATTAGTAATTGTCTCTACTCTCGAGACAGACAACATCAGTAAATCTGCACTTGACACTAATTGAGGATGATGATATCAAGCCAATGCCCGCGCGGCGTGTACCAGGCAATCATAATATTTCAGTTCGCATGTGAACTTGTGAACTATATAGGTATATTATACCCATTTTAGTCCATATTATCCCAGGCTTTCTAAAAATTAATGGAAATAAATTTTCCGATGTTAACCTAAACCACTTGAACTCCCCACCCCCAAACAAAAGCTAATAAAGACCTTTCCCTTCATTTTTAATTACTAATTAAGCCGCAGCGCTCAAGCTTGATTACGCATAAAGAAGTCAGACTCTGGTTAGTCATCAGTGGTGGTAGTGGTAGTGGCAATATAATTGTCACGTTGACATTCTTACCGTTTTTTTCGTGACCACGCAATTTACCTTCAACTGTGTCACAAAAGCTTAGCTCAGACGTAATTTTGTCTCTAGTCTCTACGCATATTTTAATCATGATTAGTTTTGATTAACGAACAAAGAGTGTGCAAACGAAGGAAATGGCAGAGGAATGACAAAAAACGATATTATATTTTACTGTGCTGTAGCAATCATTAATTATATAATTCGAACTTGTCTTAGTGTGCTCTCATTGTGTTCCTTTTAATAATCATCATAAGTACACCATTATTGCGCAATCCAGTTGCTCTTGTGCATTTTACATTAGTCATTGGAAATTACATATAGCTTGCGGGCATCCTTTTGTGCGTGTGTGCAGCTGCACTACTGCCGCACCTACAAGATTGGCATGCCATACATTTGAGATAAAATACCTAAATAAGTCATTTTATTGTTTATCTGGGTCACCCCGTATTTTTTTGGGATGTCTTGTCTATACTTACTGAATGCACGTCGCTAAAAGACAAATATGGATAGGATGTAGATTCAAATCACAAAAGTACCTAAATTAGCTATGATCAATATATATACACGCACTCGTTAGGGCTAATACGTGCAAAAATCAAAGGAAACAAAACGGACAAACCTTCTTGAAAAACAGAGGCTATCAGATTATGTCACAGAGACAGCTCCAAATGAATTGGCGCATTTTCACTTTTCTAATTTTAAAAAGCACCGATAATCTGCTCTTGCAAAATGTAAAGAGCTGCGATTAGTTATATATTATATACGATTGCAAATGTCTTCCTTCTTTGTTTGTAAGCCCGATCAGATAACTGGCTTAACAATTGATTGCAAAGGGGAACTAGGCGAGAATGACTGCGCCCAACTGTGATAATGTGATTTAAGAAGCTTTTTTACATGTCCCGTAAGGAAAAAGTGCGTAAATCCTTATTTGCATTTTTAATCAGAGCTTATATCTCACTTTACAAAAAGGGCTATTACCGGTGGTGCCTAAAAAAATTTAATCAAAACTTCAAATGAAGAGATTAAGCATGAAAGGCATGCATGACTTATATATTGTACTCACATGACTTATTTGCATTTCATCATAGAATTCTATTCCAAAATCCAAAAACAGCATTTTTGGTTTTGTTTTCTTTTGAAAATTGTGAGAATATAATGTGCAATTAGATCTGCCATCTGAGTTTTTCACATTGTCTGCCCAAAATGTAAGGGAATGTAGGTATACGAAAGATCCCACGCACTTTCCGTTACTCTTCTTAATGAAGATACTCGAAAACAGTTTGGGTATTTGGTGGTGGATACAAATAATAATAAGATATATGGTATACACTTGTGTGAACAGCTAAGAACATAATAATAATCAATGTTGATATTTATCCCAAATCCCCATTCCTTACATAGCACCCCAGCAGCAGCAGCTTCTAAAATGAAAGTGCAAGTAAGGAATAAAGAGACTTAATTTTAGTTCTCGCCGTGTGTAGATTTAATGACTCTGATTTACATCTCTTTCTGGCTTGATTTTTCAGTATCTGATTTATATATGGAAACGAAAGAAAAAGTAAAAGATATAGACTGTTTTTCTTCTAACTGGTATCATTATACTGCTGTTTTCATATTGCAACTCATCATCCCCTTTTGCCAATTCCCTTTGCTAAAACATTAAATATAGTAATAGTAATAATAATTGCGTGCGTTATTATTACCTTTTTGTAAAATAGGTTTATATATATGCCGTTGCTCCACATTTTCTTTCAGCAATAAAAACACTGACTAAATCAGTCTGAGGAGGGTAATGCAATAATGTTAGCAAGAAAAATTAGTTATCGCCTTCATGAAAGTTTTTTCCCACGCACCCGTCATCCCAAACATGAGATATTGTTCTTGTGCATTGCATTGTATGCACTCCGAGATTTAACTGTTAACGTTTATAATATACGCACTGTCTCTGATTCTAGATTTTTACACAGGGTAATATAATAATCAACTGCAACAGACAAATATATAATTGAGCTAAACACAAATGTGACAAAACCAGATATGATTTGCGTATTGCGTAGTAGTAGTAATAGTAAAATATGTACATATATTGTACTAGTCGTTTGCAGTTGTTGTGTTGTTTGTATCCCATTCTCCTCGGACATTCCCTTTTCTTTCTCGAAAACATGGAAATACGCTAGACTCCTACAGCTACTACACCTCAAAAACCTAGTGACAGGCACCTGCTGAGGAACAGCGAACAAGCGGCAATCAGTTTTTCGATAAGAATCTTGGCTACTATGAAGCTCGTGGTGTGCAATCTGTGTGGGATCTCGAGAAAAGAAATGTGCTGAGTTTCTAGTAAAAACGAGCTCTTTTGGATGCACTACATGGGGATTCATGTCGATTGTTGAACAAAGAAAAGGGTATAATCACCGCACATGACAAGATTGATTGTTTTTCTTACATTTTCACAAACTACATACCTAGGTAGTATAAATGCATGCATATTTCCCACTTTAGTTTTAGGCAACGTAATTATCATATCACAACACGGTATTCCCCATAAGCTCTACATGCATGCCTTTTGTAATAATAATGATATTCACAGAGTGTACTTTTTTAGTGCCAGTGCGCAGTGCCCAGCCCTTTAGGTACACTGGTATTGTGTATTGTCATTGAGTCATGTTAAAAATGGAATTAAATCCTTGTTCCATTGTTTTCTACAATTTTGCAATTTGCGATCATGTTTGTGTAGAAAAAAGTAAAAGTAAGTGCCGAGTCATGGTCGACCACCACCACCACCTCAGTCAATTTCTCATCTTACCCGTATTTCCCCCTCACGACGCAGTCAATTCCTCGAGTCTCTTCCTTGAAGGAGCCGTCAGCCGCTTCATAGCCAAAAGTAAAACTGCCATCCTCGTTGATGTGCGAGTAGTTCCTGATTGTTCCCACCTTTCGGTCATCATCCTCATCATCAAGTGCCTGAATTGGAGATGTTCCCCTTGACTTGTAATTCACATTGGCCAACAAAGCTTGACGACTTGCGGTTGGGGTTGCTTGTCTGTAAGTTGGCACAGTGCGAATGGGCTCGATCGCTTGAGGAGCATCATCCAAGAAGACCTGATGAAAGTGACATTACAATCAAACATACAAATATCAATATATATGTCATTTCAATCCCTCCAATTCAATAACAAATCGATTTGAATCAATTCAAAAAATGTGAATTGCAATATATTGGTATATGTCATTTTTTGTGAGGAGAGCTAAACGCAATCAAAAGCTACACCTAACCTACTCTACTACTGCCTACATGTTTATAAAGATATTAGGAATTTTGATTGCACTCCCTCCGCTTGTTCATTTAAAGGATATTGAGAAGGGCGCATATTATTGAATCCCTCTGTTATTATGTAAACTGATTACTGATCTGGAGATTACTCCATCTCGACAAAATAAAGACTTATATATCGACAAGCCTCATTGCATCATCAATATTTTCGAGCTCGGTAACAATCCTCATGTCCATCTTTTGTCTTCAACACTTCAACAACCGCTACCGCAACGTCTCTCCTCTGATATTGTATTTCATTTCAGTTCCTAATCTTATATGTAAATAAATCCTGCCTGTATATAGGGTTTACACGAGGTCAAACAGACAACCACGACGAAGATCGCGACTCACTCAGTCAACAGAAGCCAAAAACTTGTAATTCCTTCATGATACGCATCATTAGCGAAAAAGATTGTTTCACATCACGCATCCCTCAATTTACAATGAAATCATTTACATACATGCACGCTTTTTGCCACCTGTGTCAAGATTTACTTTATATTAGTTATTACCCCCTACGTTTTTATCTGTATTACTGCATCCATTCCATCCATTCAAAGAATCCATGCCCATTTTAATTTCATTATTATTGCATCACACCTCCTCACCACCCTACACAAGTCACATATATCAGCACCTTTTCAAAATCGCAAATCCCAATGATAATGATAATCAAAGAAGTAGCACAACAAATATATGTATCGAAGGAAAAAAATGACGAGCATGTTATTGTTGTATAACGGAATCATTAAATGTGCGATACATGATACACATATTTTTTGAATGACCTAACCAGTTCAAAATTGCATAATCCCTTTTTATAATGCTGACTTATTGAGCACGTAGCAGGGGACAAAATATGCATACCGTTTCGCCTGCCAATTGAGACAAGCCTTTTTATCTAACGTGCCGCCGTGTGCAATACCGGTAAAGTAAAACTTTATGAGAAATGCAAACTCGATTTGTTGTTTTTTCATTTTTTTTCTCTCTCGATACAGCAGTTGTCTTACATGCTACAATTGTTTGACCGATAATAGAACATGCAATGAATGATTGCACTACTGCAATGCAGCAGAAGCATAATATTGTACATAGTATGCACTTAAAAAACGGAGTGGCTAAAAGGGAACTCACAATTCTATACAATTTTTTGATAACCTTAGACTACATTATAAAGTGCATTTTATCTTGGCTCCGTCGTATCATCATCGTCGTCATAATAGTAAACGTTGTTGTTATCACTTCTGGTGTGTGAGTGACACATTAAAGAATTTCCCGTTTAACGTAAAAAAATACCAAATCGCAGTAGTAGTAGTGCCACCAGTCCATCATCATCATCGCACGTAGACCATTAAGGAACTAGACTCATCGTCAGTGTAAATGGTGCATCTTGATCTACATAATGACTTGATTCCCTCAATGAATATTATAAAGCGTTTAAATGCCTGATCAATTGAACTTTTTTAGGTTGTGCTCACACCACTTGGCACTCCTTGATCGATTACCTATTTTTCATCATGTAACTTTGTGTGTGTGACTCTCTAGCTCTCTGGCAGGGAAACCAGAAGGGCTTGAAGGTGTGCATGCCATTAGGATGTCGATGACATGGGAATATGGGATATGGATGGACTTTGTATCGCACGTAGACCATTAAGGAACTAGACTCATCGTCAGTGTAAATGGTGCATCTTGATCTACATAATGACTTGATTCCCTCAATGAATATTATAAAGCGCTTAAATGCCTGATCAATTGAACTTTTTTAGGTTGTGCTCACACCACTTGGCACTCCTTGATCGATTACCTATATTTTTCATCATGTAACTTTGTGTGTGTGTGTGTGACTCTCTAGCTCTCTGGCAGGGAAACCAGAAGGGCTTGAAGGTGTGCATGCCATTAGGATGTCGATGACATGGGAATATGGGATATGGATGGACTTTGAGACAGAAGCCCTACATGTTTGACTTGTGAGTGAAGAGTAAACAGAGGGGATGGATGGGAGGTAAACTTTGGGAATGAGTCAATGAAATGGACTAATTCACCTCATTAAGTATTCAATTCGTGTTCACACTTTCGATTTCCTGATGCTCATTTAAATAAAAATGTCCAAAAATGGGGTACGATGATCTAGAAGTGGGGGGACAATGAGCTATTTTTCCTGATCGCGCATCCCCTAAAAATATTTAGATTGAGTAACAATGTCGATTGATTGACTCAATTTCGAAGCAATGCAATGACTTCAACACGACAAGATTAACAGGGAGCGTTAGAGGACGTTTTTGTGACATCAATGGAGTGGGGTAGGCAAAGCAAAGTAGGCGATTTTCATGCATGTTAATTAAACGAGATACCTAATTTTAATTTCGTCACAGCAGTCACCACCTCTTGCATGCTGATGGTGTCATGCGACATGATGTGACATGATGTGAAGTTCTCAACAATAACTAAAATGAACTCAACTTTTAGAACTCACCAAGCGGCAACCCAGACAAAGTCTGCATTAAAATGACCTTTTTGTTGTTAAAGTTGAATTTTCATTTTTCGGATCAACATAGTTAAATTTCAACAGGTCAAACAACAATTTTCTCTTGCACATTTGAATGAGAAAAAATAGTTTCTATTTTGCATAATTTTCTTTAATATCATTAATATTCATGTATCTATATAGTAATTTGTCTAATAAATAATGTAACATTCGGAAAATCATCATTAAATACTCGTAAAATGCTAATTTTATGCATCACGATGAATTTCCTCGTCATATCATTAGCATATCTCTACAAAGTGTTTTCATTTATGAGGAATAGATTAAAGCTCACACTAATGCTCATGCACTTACACGTTACACACACACATCTTATGAAAACCCGCTGTCGTTATAAGCTCCTTCTTCAATTACTACAACCATTTACATTTTATATAACAACCTACATGAAATCAAAGGAAAGTGCTAAAAAACGAGCAGCATGACTGCCGAAAGGCACAAAACGTCTTTACTACCTGCCTACATACTATACAACGAAAAAGCCAGTACTAAAAAAGTTGTATAGTAATACGCTTTTTCCCATTTTGAAGGCTGACATGTGAGCAAACATAAAAGAGATTTTAAATCCACCCTGGATCATCATCATTGTCATCATTTAGCAGTTATAACTCATAAAAAGACTATTCTATTACGAGGGAAATTGTGTAACGTGGAAAAATAGGACTAAAAAA
>JAANSN010001788.1:0-29608 GCA_036850665.1 Dicranocentrus wangi | reverse complement strand
ATTGATAACAATAATTATGGAGAGAAAAATGTTTGAAGTAGTTTGCGCCAGTTTGCTGCTCATTCCTGTGGCCCATGTTTTTAGTCAAGTGGTGTCAAATCAAAAGTTTCATTTGGGTAAGATATTATAAAGCTGTATATTTAGACGAGATAGGGTTGTGATTGTGATTGCTTTGAGAAACTGAATAATATCATTTTATGTATGTATCAGAAATCAGCCCAGCGACTTTGGTGTACTTTGGGGACAACGTGAGGTCGTGGTCAGACCCTGTGAATCCTATACTAAACACAACAGGAGGATCATTCATTTCCAGCGTATCAGTTGAGGCTGAGTATCCAACTCGACCCTTTATCAAGGGGGATTCTCCCTATACTTCAGAGAAGGGGAGTGACATTGTCAGGAGAAATGTTCGTAGGTGCTCTGGGGTTTGTTTTTACATTCCCGACAGAGACTTTTGTCCCACCGACATTCCTGAAGAATCAGAAGAAGATTATGACTACTCTGACGAAAATAGTATTGAAGATAGTGAAGAATACGATGATGATGGGCGGCGACGCGAACCTCAGTCTGGAAATGACGAAAAGGGGTCACCAGTGAAAAATGGAACCGTTTCAGGAGCCGAGCACACCCACCAACTTCCCGTGGTGTATCCATTGCTAACACGATTCGCAGCTAGCAGAGATTCAGCAACCGGCGGATATAAGAGTAGTGAGAAAGATAAAACAAGAAATAGAGTTTCTGCCAGGAGGAAACGTCGCCAGCGCCGTCCATTTTCACCGGCACCCAAGTTTCGAGCTCCCGCATTAGAACAAGGTATTGTCGCACTCTCCATATAACAGATTTACTGCAACCAACAGAAATAACCAAGGCCAGTTGTGTCAATTATACAGAGACAGTAATTCGATGGGATCGTGTTGTTGAAAGAGGACCTTACATTGGTGGAGATATTGTGCTTCCCTTCCCCACCGGGGTTCTCCTTAGACCTCCAAATTTTCGATATCCGAAGAAACGCTGGACAAATGGGAAAATCCCATTTCTCATGGATTCCCAACTGAGTAAGTGAACGTAGAAAAAAATGAGCTGAAAATCGAAAGCGATTAGTTTAACGGCTCATATTTACAGATACATGTCGCCAAAACGCAATATTTGACGCAATGGATGAAATCGAGGATCGAACCTGTATCCGCTTCGTGGAAAGGAAAAACGAGAGAAACTACTTGCACGTTATGCGAGCAAATATTGGATGTGCTTCATATGTCGGCATGATTGGAGGCGTTCAACATACTCAATCTGTCCACCGGTTGTTTCAGCAAATTCACAGTGACGCACGAGTTGATGCATGCAATTGGCTTTGATCACGAGCAGTCTCGGAAGGACAGGGATAAATATATAGAAGTTGACTTTAACAACGTTCTGAGACACAAGGAGACCCAGTTTGAGCTGAATCCATCATTTTCCGGATCCGGCTTTCCGTACGACATTCCGAAGCATCATGCACTACTCCGCTTTCCTCTTTGCAAAGAACAAGTGCGAGCCGACGATTTATCCGGTGAATAACAAAGTGGACCTTTGTGATTTGGGGGTTGGAAATGGAAGAGGGGGCATGACTAATTGTGATGCTGCCAAAATCAACAAAATGTACAACTGTGGAAGAAAATATCCCAAAAAATGCAAGCTATAACAAATTACTATATGTAATACCAAGCTGCCGTAAAGACTGAAAAAATAAATTCATGTACAAACAAACCTTTACCTTTCTTAATTTGTTCACTACCGCTTTATGCGTGTGCAAAAGTATGACGAAAAAGTGATTTAAACTGTCTTCCAGCTCATTGCTCATCAGAGGTCTCACAGAGGTTATCACGTTATCAGTGTTATTTGAAGTGAACTATTTCCATGAACAAAAAAAAGTTTTATTTAGAGACCATGATTAACTGACTGACTAGTCACTATGAGCAGGGTACACGTCCGGAAGATCATAAAAGAACAAATAAGTATCATCTCCATTTCAAAGTGATGTACCCCTCCCCCAAAAGGTTGCACTGGTTTTTCTCCATGCATGTTTTGCATTTGCGACTGCAACAACTAGCACTTACTACTTGCGCATTTTATTTCGTCGGCATTTTTCTCCTAAAACACTTTCCCGTATCATATTTGTCTGGTTGTCTGTGATGATGTGGATGTGTATGTGCATACCCATGTGCTATGTTGCTACATATTGTGCATCCGAATATTACGGAACGCGGAACGGATTAATATAGCTGGTTCGTGCGCGATCGTGGTGGTGCTTGTTTACATATTACGTTCCGACTTCCACTCAGGTATACATCTTTTCATTCTATCTAACCAGAACCACAACAGTCACAGTCACAGTAGTAGTCAAGTCACTCATGTCATATAGGTATATGCAAGGTTTTTTGAACTATAATATTCATGGATTAAGCGTACATCAGAGGTTCTCTAACTAGGACTTATCGTATGTACTTTTAATGGGAAACTATAAGGGACAAGCCACGCTTATGACGCCAATGACGCCTTAGTTACTACATGTTTCATATGTTGGATTTTTTGAAATCTATCTATCTAATATTTCGAAATCAACAAATCGATCCCGTACAAATTCCCGTAGTTTTTTAGTTGCATAGAGAACCTGTGGTTCCACGCGCCTTGGGTATATGCATGAAGCATGATCAGATGACCACTTGCGGTGGTGTGTTTAGGTGGAGTGTGGAAAATTTGTGTACAGTAGACAGTATGTGGATTTTGTGGAGTCGAGTGGAGCAAATCAGAACAGTTCTAGTTGATGATCTTGAAAAGTGTCGATTTTTGCAGCTGAAGCTGAGAGATCAAATCAAAAAGTTTTAATGTAATGAAGTAATGAATGAATGAATGATTATGCAAAGGATTTTGAGATTTAAAAAAATGCACTAGTTTAAGTTCCAAAAGCAATCCAACCAAGTATCTGTTTGGCTCGGTTCACAATCATTGTTTACTTGATTTGTTTGATGCATATTATATGGGTAAAATCAAATGAGAGAATTAAATTTTTCTAGCTTACACAAATTACTTACCATGCAAGAGTCACATTTTTTCAAAATTATACACAGAAAGAACATGTCAAACAAATGTCACTTCATCAATTTGATTGACTGTGCATTTTCACATCAAATTAGTGGAGTATGAACAATGACTTTTTTAGCGACTCAGTTTTGTCTTGGAGAAATAGTCGATCCACCCGCATCCTTAGTGGAGGAAGTGCAGTGCAACTTGTGCAACACAAAGCTTTTTGGATTCTCTCACTCATCCCATGCCCATGCATCCATGTTCATGAATAGAATTTGATCATCATCATCATATTGATCTTGTACGATGCAATACCATATATCATCTAAATATCCAGCATCCAACCATTGACCTTGAGAAATGGTACGTCTGTCAGCATTAGCGTACTTACAAATGCGTCTTTCCAGGCAAGGCAGAATGAACAAGTGTACATATTTCCAAAGCGAAAGCAAAAGCAAATATTCACTAGTCACACTTTCTCGTATATGTATGTATACCTTAATTTTCATGTACCCTAACACTCAATATGAAGATAGTGATTTTTACAGAACACATGGAGGAGCTCCCACATATTGGGAGTTGGAGCAGCTGGTCCCTCCGTGACCTTCGTGGATTTATTTTTAGGATAGCACTAGGGCTAGGACAAGCAAGAATCTTTTGTTCACTCAGAGTCTCGGTTTTGTTACTTCTCAAAAGTTGTTGCAAACTTTTCGGGAGAAAATATGGTATTTCTTTTGGCTGTAGTAGCAGTAACCTGCGTTTTTGTAGCCCTACTAATTTACGGTCGATGGGAACACGGGAGACTGGAAAAGATGGGAATACCTGTTGTCAAACATCACCTCCTGTTAGGGTCCACGAGAGAAATTTACGAAAAAGTTGGAGGTCTTCAGGATTGCAAATGGAGAGAAGAATATGGCGATATTTTCGGGGTAACTGAACAAAAGTGAGTGTCTGAGTCTTGTAATTGAGATGAGATTGTAATTGAAATTGGCAGGTATACGAAGGACGACAAGCCCAAGTGTTCATCTGCGTGCCTGAACTCATCCGCCTTATTTGTGTCAAAGATTACCAGTATTTTGATGCCGTCAGACCACAGAACTTCAATGATCCAATATTGAACGAATTGCCTGAGATTCAACCTTGTCAGTCTTAAATTCGCAATGGTTAATAAATCATTTCGTATTTATTGTAAGTTCACTGATGATAATTGTTTGGGTGTTTCGTGTTTCATCAGTGGAAAAATGGAGACTTCTTCGGAACTTGGCCACCCCGGTGTACACAAGTGCAAAAATCAGGTTAATGAACTTGCCCATGAAGGAAGCCACCCTGGACTACATTGAGGAGATCCGGCAGAAGATAAGGCTTGGAAATGGGGTGTATGAGAACCTCACAATAGATACGTAAGTCAAAGTCCAGTCAAATTTTAAAACGTACAATGTTATAATAAATAGTCTTCATAAATAAATAAAAATATTCTTTCAACACAGGTCCATCCATAACATGCTCACAGATCTGATTGGCAGATGTGTCTTTTCCATTCGGATCGGTGAAGCCCAAAAGGACAATGAATTCGCAAGGATTGTCCACGAAATGTTCACACCAGTCCAGGACCTCCAGCCAACCAATCTTCAAAGGGAGTTGGTATTATGGACTCGTAAGATATTATATATATAGTATTTATCTCAATAAAATATTTTTTAACTACATACTTTAAATCTCTTTAAGCAGTTTACTTTAGCTCTTTGTTGTGGTCTCACAGATACCTTCCCATTCCTCAAGAAGATAGTCAACGCTCCAATCTTAAAACCGGAAGCCGTAGAACGGTTCATCGTCATCTTTCGGCAGTTAATAGAGCAGAGGAAGAAGTCGGGTCAAAAGTTTAATGACATTGTGGACATGTGTATCGAATGGATGGACAAACTCGACAGCCCAGAATTCAAATCAGCCAAAATCAACGAAATCTCCATAATGTGTCAAGCCCTCGTCTTTTTCATATCAGCTCAGGACCAACTCAGCACGCAAATCTCCGTCGTTATCTACCACATGACACAAAATCTCCAAATAGCTAAGAAAGTAACTGAAGAAGTGGATGCAATTTTTGCCAAGCATGATGGAAAAATTGGACACGAACATTTGCACGAATTTGTATACCTCAATGCGTGCATTTCTGAAAGCCTGAGATTATACCCGTTTTTTCACCGGACAGAACGGGTATGCACCAAAGACTGGAGTAACGAAAAGTATGGGCTGCACATCAAAAAGGGGATGCCCGTCATGATACCCATTTGGGCTTTGAACCGGCACCCGGACTATAACGAAAATCCGTGGAAATATGATCCAGAACGGTTTATGCCAGAAAATAAGGACAAGTTGAATCCTTACGCGAGCACGTCATTTGGTCATGGTCCGAGAAATTGCACTGGAAAGCTGTTCGCTACGGAAGCAATGACCCTCATTTCAGCGCATTTAATCAAACACTTGGAGTATAGTGGGAGACAAGACACTAAACTGGAATTCGTTCCTGGAGGTCCATTCTTTGCCCCTCATAATCCTATTGTGGTTGATGTTCGCGTTCGCTGATGCTAGTGCATAGGAGGAAAAATAAAGTCTCCGGCTTCACTTCGCACTTTGTTTGCTTGAAAACTTTAAGGTAGATGCCGTCATGTTCTATATGATATCGATATTTATGCAATATTCAGTATTATATCACAATAGTGGTGATGTGGATATAGTTTCAGAAATATCCAGCCACGGTGGCAAGCGGTAGACCTACGTAATATTTGAGATAAACGCAAATTAAAAGATAAGGTTTGACGGTTTTTGAGTTACTGCATAGTTTTTTATTTAAGAAATTTTGTGTGGAGGCACAACCTGAAATGGCAAACATTCAACCCCAAAAATATTGCATTGCATGGTTAAAAGCAAAAATTAAAATAGTGTACTCATACCTCCAGCCGTATCGGCATATATTATATTGATTATTAATTAAAATGTTGGATTTTTGGAAGATGAATTTTGGGTATCGACTTAATTTCTTCCCACTTTAGTGGGAATAGATTCCTCCGTCCACCAAAATACTACTGCCGGTCACCATGCTGGAAGCATTACTGCACAAGAACAAGACAGAATCTGCAGTTTCCTCCACTGTCAAAACTCTCTTGTATACTTGACGTTCTTCTACCAAGGTTTTTACAACATGGGACATAACTTCTTGGTTCTTGTCACCACTAATTAGATTTGTTTGCATAACCGAGGGTCTAACACAAGTTACGCGGATGTTGTGTGGACCTAACTCCAAGGCCATGGCTTTCGTCAGCATAGACACGGCAGCTTTGGTACAGCAATACATTGGTGCACCTTTTAATGCCTTTCCGTCCAACTAGTAGAAAAATTTCATAATAAATTCAATATTATTACTGTCGGCACCCTCACCACTTTGATAGTTAAGGTACGCAACCCACCACGGACGAAATGTTGACAATTGTCCCACCCTTCCCTTGTTCAATCATTCCACGGGATACCACCTGGCTTATGTTCACAATGGCTTTGAAGTTAATTCCAAAAATCTTATTCAATCCCTCCTGAGTGACATTCATGAATTCCTCAGGCTCTGCAATACCTGCATTGTTGATAAGATGATCGACTGGTCCGAAGGATTCCAATATTTTACGAGTTTCCTCCCAATTTGACACATCCCCTTGAGCTCCCTTCACAACGGGGAAGTCAACCACAAGCTGTTTTAGTAGATCCGCATTTTTCTCAATAACGAAAATCGTAGTGCATCCAGCTTCTACAAACTTTTTAATAATTGCTCTCCCCAAACCTAATCAACATAAATTCGTGCAATAAATATCGTGTCATTATAAGAAATATTATTAAAATTAGGAGTAGGATAAATAAATTGTAGATAAATAATTGCTTGCTGGATACCCATTCCTCCTCCAGTCACAAGGACCTTATGACCTTCAAAATTGTATTGAACGGACATGTTGTTGGTCTGCTTCTCAAATTGCAATTGATCAAAGGCTACAAATGGTGTCTACTGTCTACTAAGACAAGGTGTATTGCTTACCTCAAGCTTAAAACCAAATTGCATCAAACTTTTTACGATGACATATCATTTGCTTTTTTGTTCATAAGATCAACAAGACCGGTTTTTGCTGACATTATGATAATTGATAATACTTAAAGGTAGAAATAGTAGAAAAGTGCTTGGCTTTCCGAAGTCTTTTCATCATTGGACTATCGTATCGTAATTACTATAACATTATTGGCAAAACATCGTGTTTTAGCTTGTCCATCGTGTTACACTCAAGGTGGTCATTGATGATGATGAATATAGCGAATACCCATACCCATATTCTCTTTTTGCGAGCCGAGCGACTTGTTTCGTTCAACACAGATATTTAGAGATACACCACATACCTAATTGATAGAAAAAGTAAATTAAATGATCGTGAGACATCATCAATCACCAATATATCATAAATATATGAGTAAGTTTAGGTCATCTCCTTCAGATAAAGTGCTGGAATGAAACTGCACAATTAGCTATGCCGTTGCTTTAGATGTAATATATGTACAATCAGAAGGTTTAACATGGGTAGGTAACAACACAATAAATAATTATATGCAGGTGTGAAGTGAGGTGGTTGAAGGTCAACTGCTTAAGAGAGATGAAATACAAATTAAAATATATTACTAGATATACTTACATACAACGCACTGCCTATCTCTTAAGCATGCGCACACCAGAGGAGTACGTTCAACTCATTGAAAATGACCTTGACATTGATTTGATTTTATCACATTAAATTGTGCTGGACAATGGAATTTGTAATGTTATGATCATAGTCGTATTCTAGATCTACACGAAATAGTTGCCCAATAGTATGTTTTGTACTAATTGTACTGTTTCAAATGTGTGTTTTCGTATTCACAGGCTCGAAATGCACAGCATGATTATGATGAGCAATTGGAGTGTCATATATTATGGTAGTTGCCTGAGCTTAAGCTTTATTGTATAATATAAGTAGATTTGACATGCAAGAGCGCATGCATCAGCAATATCATGATTTTGAGAAGCAATTTATTGTACAATCCAAATTGCAGGCATAAACATTGGCAAGAATATTATTGTGGTGTATTGGTGTGTTTTGTTAGAAACTGTCGGGCTAACCTTCATGAGCTTAACACATTAATGCACATTAAATGTTAATTTTCGGTCAATTATGTCAATCATGTCAGTTGTGTCAATTAGCGGTTAACATTACATGTGAACCGAAAATAAGCTTAGAAAAGAAGATAAACAAAATTGAATTTGGAAGTTACAAGTAGTGAATAAATGCTTAACATGCATGCAATATAATAATACAATATAATTGCGTTATGTGGGGAATTTCTCTCAAAAAGATGGAAAGGGTAGATACTAGATCGTTTATAAATAATTATACTCGATCGATGATAACCTAAATGACAGAAGATGCAAATATTGCACTGCTCCCAATTAAAAGCTATTAATGCTATTATTTGATAATAATCTTATAAATATTTATGTATAAGGAGGCAAGTGTATTTATATTATGCCGAATAATTAGGGAGCGTTCATCGACCGACGCATGACTTCACCTGCAGAGGCGAAGGTTTCTGCTACACCTTAACCAAACAGTTGTGTGAATGGAACATTGCAGTATTACAAAATCTTTTCTTTTTTGTATATTGGGAACATCCTTGTGATTCTGACTCACAGTCAGATAAAGAGTAATTGCATGACGTCTCGCACAGTAAAATTTTCAGGAATTCTTGAAATAATGATTTTTCTACATTTACAAACATCGCAACAATTCCAAAGCCGGGAATGGGAACATTAAGTAAGATTAACTACGAATTAATGGGGCTTTCGGAGTATACGACGTTCAGTGTGGTGCCTCCCTTGCGACAACTTGCCAACGCGGATTGCGTCATGTGAGGGAACGAGCGTTGCTTGTACCTGGAAATCGATGAATTTGACAAATAGGTATTAAGTAAGGTAGGACAGGACGAGATAAATACTGGTAGGCTTTTGGTGTCTCAGTGTTGATCAGGAGCCAAATTGAACGTTGACATTTATAGGTTTATATAGTAGGTTTTGTATTTACCCAAAATGAAGGGACTACTTTCTGCGATAGCTTTTATTTCAGTGCTGTCGGTAAGGGAGGAGTGTTTACAATGGGATTTTCAGTTTAAATCTGCTGTCCACAGATCTGTCGACTTTTAATAGAAAGTATATATAATTTAATTTTCAGGTTGTGGCAGAAAAACCAGCAGTAGACGGACAAGTAGAGGAACCTAAGAACAGGACGATGCTTGTTTATGTGTTACTTGTAAGCGACATTTTAAATTTTATTTTATTAGCAATTTGGAAACATTGTGGTTCTATTATTTGTGGAAATAACAGGTTCCAGATACGGTGGTACAAAACCTGACAGAATACCGTCAGGAGGAGGAAGGTGCCACAAGTGTAGGTAGCCAATTCGGGCTTTACATAGGTCAAATAATCAGTGGTGTCATTGCGGGTGACGTACGTCCCATTTTCGCCGGCGGCGTGTCCTTCATTGACGAAGCGGAAGTGCAGCAAGGGGTTGGCAACATCCTTGCCAATATCGCTTCCCCCCTCAACACGTGGCTGAAAAACCGTTACATGCGGCTCCAATCTTATTTGGGATTGGCAACCACTCCCACTCCCAGACCCCTAAACAGGACATTCCAGTCCAATGTACAACGGATTGAAACTACAACGGTTGGAGGCCTCCCCACCCTGACTCCCATAAGCCCTGACGAGGATGACGACAGCAAAGGAAAAGTCGTTCATACTTAGCGTACATCGGTCCATATAATTAATCCCATTTTCTATTTGCATAAATCAGGTATACGATTAATGAGAAAATAAAATTAAGAAAAGAACATAGCTCACACTCACAACTCATTTTATTCTTTTCAAGTCCCAACCTGACGATATAACTTAACCGTCAAACCTCCCTCACTCATTTCTCCTTTACCATGCACTACCACCACCACCGGCCTTTGGTCTTTCAGATTTGAGGACGCCACATAACATCCCGTAAATTACCAGAGGATCATCTTGTTGACAACTTTGCCATCCCCTCCACGCACAGACAAACACACACACACACACTGCGTGCTTTTGTGCTTTTCATTGAAAAATCTCATCTTTCCAATATTTTTTTAATCCCAATGGGAATATCGATATTCTGCCGAACTGGAACTTTTTGCGAAACCTAGTAAAACTTATACAAACATCGTCTTGCAGCAGTGCTTACAGTAAGTTGCACGTAATTCCTCTCACGATCCCAAATAATGTTTATATATGTAAATCTTAAAAATGTAAAAATTAAAAGATTTCTAGGTTCTCTGCTGTAGCTGTAACTTGTGGACTATCTGTTGTTATTAAGAATGCGATACCCATGCATATATACATTCAGAACTTGCATTCAACCCATTGAAAATGACCTTGTGCTTGATAACATTAAATTGTACTGGACCCTGAAATTCACAACAATACCTACCTACATACCTATATACTATACTTTACGGATGTCCAAAATGCATCCGAAGACATTTATTCATTTACAAAACTCACTCTTTACTAAACGTACTTATACTGCCGAAACCCATCCTAATATTTTAGTAAAAAGCTGTTTTCGTTCATAATTCGTAGGCTTGAATCGAAGAGGATTATGACCATATTAGAAGTTACACACTGACCTTGAGCAGCGAGCATTGCGTGCGTATTACGGACAAGAAGGGACGAAATACATATATTTAATGCTGATATGCATGCAAAGTATATATTACATTAGCGTATATAGCTTGGCAGCCTGGATTATTTAATGTCTCGTCTCGCGAGAAGGAATTTCTGCGGATTTAGAGATCATCCATTTTTTAGTTGATGTTTCAGACTAAATTAAATTCTCCTCTAGTCGTCCAGTATTCTGAAAACAAAAGGAAAAAAATATGGTATTGGTTATAGCAGTTGCCGGACTGACCCTCATTTTGATAAGTCTACTGATTTATGCCCGATGGGAGCATGGGCGACTAGAAAAACTGGGTGTACCCATTGTTAAACATCATCCCCTGTTAGGCTCGGTAAGAGAAATTAGCGAGACAGTTGGTGGTTATCAGGATTGTAAATGGAGAGAAGAATATGGAGATATTTTTGGGGTAAACATTTTCTGATAATTCCTTGATTTTATAGAGCAATTAAACGGTAAGTTGAATGGCTTATCAGAAGTATTCATCATCTTTAGGTATACGAAGGACGACAAGCCCAACTTTTCATTTGTGTACCCGAGTTGATCCGCCTAATTTGTGTGAAAGATGCTAATCACTTTGACTCCAAGAGACCAGTGGATTTCCAAGATCCTGTAATGAACGAGCTGCCTGACTTCCAACCACGTCAGTAAATTCATAAACATACCAAATATTCACCAAAAATATTTTATTTGGTCACTATTTACTAATTCTAATTATGCCACTTAATGATTGCATTGGCTTCTCAACCCCAGTGGAAAAGTGGAGGCTTATTCGCAATCTGACCACTCCAGTCTTTTCCAGTGCAAAAGTCAAAATGATGAATTTGCCAATGAGAGAAGCTACACTAGACTTTATCGAAGACATCCGAAGGAAGATTAAATCTGCAGAAAACGGACTGCATGCAAAAATTGCGATAGACATGTAAAATCTAAATAAAATGTACCATAAACAAGAAACTAACATATAGTTTCTTCCAAAGACCTTAATAACATCTTTGGTTTCTTCATACAAATTTTCACTTTGAAAATAGGTCCATACACCACATGCTCACAGACCTCATCGCAAGATGTGTTTTCTCCTTTAAAATCGTTGGAGCCCAGGCTGACAACGAGTTGGTCAAAATCCTCCGTGCCATTGGGAGCCCAAGTGAGGAAATCCAGCCAACTAAGCTTCAAAAGGAGATACAATTATGGAGTCGTAAGAACAACTGAAGAGCTACTACCATTATATCGAGAAATAAAATCCGAAACAAATTAATTACATTTTAATTCCTTCAATAACAATTACAGAAACTTTCCCTTTCCTCAAGAAAATTCTGAGTGGGCCAGTATTTCCTCCGGAACCACTGGAAAAATTCAAGCTTATCTTCAAACAGCTAATCGAGCAGCGGAGGAACTCGAGTCAAAAGTTCAATGACGTGGTGGACATGTGCGTTGAATGGATGGACAAGTTGGACACTCCAGAATTCAAATCTGCAAATATGACCGAGTTCACCATCCTGTGCCAAGCCCTGGTTTTCTTTATCGCAGCGCAAGATCAAATTAGCACCATGATTTCGTCAGTCATTTTCCACATGACCCAACGACCGGAAATGGCCAAGAAAGTAATCGAAGAAGTGGACTCAATTTTTGACAAGCATAACGGGAAAATCGAGCATGAGCACTTGAGCGAGTTTACCTACCTCAATGCATGCTTATCTGAAAGTTTAAGATTATACCCATTCTTCCACCGGATGGAAAGAATATGCACCAAAGACTGGAGTAATAACGAGTACGGATTGCATGTGAAGAAAGGAATGACAATTATGATACCCCTCTGGGCGGTGAACCGGCACCCTGGGCATAACGAAGATCCGGAGAAATACGATCCAGAGAGGTATATGCCTGAAAATAAGGACAAGTTGAATCCCTACTCGAGCACTTCCTTTGGCCATGGCCCAAGAAATTGTACGGGAAAGCGGTTCGCCACTGAGGCAATGCCACTGATTGCGGCTCATTTAATCAGACACTTGAAGTTTAGTGGGAGGCACGACACAAAATTAGAGTTTGTACCTGGAGGTGCATTTGCTGCCCCGCATGAACCTGTCTATGTTGATGTTTCCCTTCGCTGAATATCTGAAATCCTTCGGCCTTCAAACACATTAAACTATGCTTCTATGGAACAATAGTAATCTTGAAATTAAAGAAGTAAAATCACAGTAAGTAATCCATAAAGTTTTGTTTTGAGAAGTATACAAACTACATTTATTCATATACGCAATTCCGCGTATGGTACATGTATAGGTATCTACCTCAAAATACTACGACAATTTCTTATCAGCCAAAATAAAGAAAGGCAGCAGGTACACATGTTTAAATCGATTACTTATCCGTAATCCGTATGCCACAAAAGAGAAAAAGAGAAAGTAAGCATTGAGCCACAAAGATTAGATTGATATGGTCTGCCAAATTGAAAATGTAATGAGGTGAAAGCAACCGTACCAGGTAATTTTGAAACGAGGCCAAAATTCAACCTGGGAAGGTTATTTTCATGTAAGTCTTGGATAATCCGTGAACAATTAGGTAATCATATTATGTTTAGGTTATTTTCTTGGTTTTAAAACGATATCAACATGGCCGTGGATGTGGAGTGCCTGCCCGACCAATTTTGGTTGAAGAGGGAACGTGTTCTTGTTGGCTTCAAGGGTGAAATTGTGAACTAAATGGGCCACCGCCGTTTTCACTTCGACGAGTGCAAACCGTTTTCCTGAGGTAGCAAACAAGAACATTAAAGTCAAATACTTTAAAGAAGGTGCGAAAGCAATGATTACAATTTGCAATATTTAAAAGGAATACAGAGTTCACAGCCACCTCTCTCCATCTTCACACTCAAGCCACGCCCATCTAAAATTTTTGATTTTGTCGCATTTAGAATCAAAATTTCAATTCAGGGCTGTCTACCTTTCGACAGAGGCTTGGAAACCCCAATAAGTCGATGATTTCACCCATTCGAATTCATCAAAAATATAATCCTCACCACCCCAAAACATATTAGAGTGCAAATATAGACCTGCACGCACACTCACATCTGCATATTTTCATAAAACTCTTCGCAACGTAGGAAATAAGATTAACATTTCAGTGGTTGAAAATCGGTATGAAGTTATATTTAAAAAACAAAAACACCTATGCAATTTCTAGGACCGTGTCCGAACGGCATGTACGCGTACGGATGTCGTTTTGCCTTGTTTTCCTGAGAAAAGTTCTCAGGATTAAATTCAGCCGGGTTCGGGAAGTGCTTAGGATCTCGGTGAATTGCTGCAAGGGGAATTTGAACTGTAACACCTGCCGGTACTTTCAAGTCAATTTCAGGCCTAATATATTCTTTTGCACAAATCCGAGAGAGTCGCGGTGTCACAGGGTAAAATCTGAGAATCTCTACAACATGTTTAATTAAATATTTGATGAGACGACATACTATAAATTTGGATTAAAACACCTTGCAGTATAAAAGTGAATTACTTACCGGTAATAAACATGTCCATGTATGGCAACCCGTTCACGTCATCATATCCAATCTCACCCTCTTCAAATTTCGCATCCACTTCCGTCCTCAACTTGGCCTGGATGTCGGGATGCGTAGCAAGCGCATGAGCCGCATAACTAATGTCCATAGACACTCCATGAATCCCAGCTAGAAAGAAAATGAAAGCTTGTCCAATCAGAACACCATCATCTTTCAGATGACTCCCCGGTAGAGTTTCCTTGAGCAGAGCTTCCTTCTCAAAATGATCCAACTCGTCGGCGCCCTTTGCCTTCACCGCGTTTTCTCTCGCTTCCAACAACAACTGCATAATATCATCCCGTGGGGCCACCCTCCCACTCTCCCGATCTTTCAAAGTTTTCAAGAAAATGTCCTCGAAAAAGCTCATCGAGCTCGCATCCATTGCCTCCATCCTGAATAGTTTGAAAATTCCAGGGAATCTCAAGGCCAGCCCTTGCCGCAGAATTTGGAGGAGGGAAGTGTCTCCGAGTTTCTTTGATTCCTGGAAAAATTGCGAGTTTGAATTTTGAATGGAGCCTGCCTTTAGTCCACATACGGCCGCTGCCAACACATCAACTGCGAATTGCTCAGCAGCATCCTTTATATCAATTTGGCCTTGTTGTAAAGAAGCAATCCATTCTTTCCCGCAGCTGTTGAAGATCTCCATTAGACGGCGGATTTTACCTGTTGTAAAAAGTGGACTTACGGAGACCCTCACCCCTCTCCACTTGCTACCAGACAGGCTGGGCAGCATGCTCTGGAGAACTTTCGAGTGGGAGGCTGCAAACAGAACGTGTCTATCTACAAAGTGGTCAAAGTCCTTGATTAAAACCGATCTCGCCAGGTCCAAATCCTTAATCACCAAAGTTGGGCTGCCGGACTGGACAATCCCGGTAAACTTTGCGGAACCCATTTTAGTATAAACCATGTTGTCAATTTCGACTTCCCCTTTCAGTCCAAATAGCAATTCGAACGAGTTTGCCAACTTTGATATGTCAATGGAGGGGATCCCATATTTATCCCAGAAGTTGGTCGGCTTTGTTTTTCTCGAGAACAGGAAGACAAAGATGGTCAAAATTGTAATGCATAGGATTGTAAAAATCCACATAACTAATTTGACTTTTGGATTATGCTTGAATAATACTTTTGGATAAAATAAGAGCAGAGCCAGAAAACTTTTTAAAAAACTCGTGAACAAGCGAATAAAATTGGGATATTGTAAGTTGTAATAATGGAAAACCTTCAACCACTCGCAGCCAATTTATCTTTGATCTGCACTTATACAGCATAAATATCTTTATTACACTGTCCCGGCTAGACATATATTTCGCAAAAATCAAAACTATACTGTTTTTTACTCCTTAAAGAGTAAGATACGGAACGCTGGATTGGACTGTTTTCCAGATGATGAGTGAAATGATGAGATATCAGCAGGAGCAACGCTGTTGATCGCACAGCCGCAAATAATTCGATGAAACACGAGAAACCCTTGTAGCTTTATTTTCGTTGTAAAAGTTCCGTTAGTAGACAGCCAAACACTTGCACAATATTGAGCAATTTTCGCCTCTTCAATTGAGGAGCCACGATAGGCAATTTGAGTGTAGTAAATGAGGAGGGTTCAGACTTCAGAGTTTCTGCTGATTCGCGACAACATCTTTTATCTTTCATAGTTGTCCTTGAGTGGAAGTAGAGTTTGCAAGCTAGTGTCTTTGGTTATCCATACCTAAACACATCAATTTCAATTACGTCTGCTTTAAAGAGTAGACTCGTCAGAATATATGCATTAAAGAGACGTGATTCATTATATAGTATGGCGAGGTTTCTACATATGTTCCACATAGCCATCAACAGCAGAAAGTAATGTAAAGTTTGTGAAAGTAAATATGTCATGCCACACAGTATGTTAAAAATATGAAATGCCTTTAATTACAAGGGCTATCCTTTGACAAGCACAGTTACAATTACAATATTTCATTCATCATAATATATCATGGTAAGAAAATGTGGATAAAAGATACGATCGACTATTCAAACTCTTTTTTCATTTCCCCGAATCCTTACAATAAGTCTGGCCCTCTCCAATGCAGGCTGCGTATGCCATGGCGTGAGGAATGTAGCTTTGTAAATGAACTCCAGAGAGCAAGTGGGAAAAAGGACCTTTCGCAAAAATCATCACATCCTCTCCTCCGTGACTTTCACTGCCAACAGGAACGAGCACAACCTGCCTGTAATCTATGTCAGTGGTGTCGTCGTCGCTGATGTTGTGCCTTTGATTGTTCAGGAATGGCTTGTGGCCTGGGCCGTTTGCGTAGTTTGTTGTACTAAATGGAATGCCGTCATCACCCATCCCTCCAAACTCTGTAATGTTACTTCCACGCGGGGCGTAACCATTAAAGGTGAAAGCGTGTGAGTGATCTGCGGTGATAACAAGAAGCGTGTCCTCATCCTCTGTCATCTCGTCTCCCTTTTCGACGGCTCGGTCAAACTCGACTGCTTCCCAAACCGCTCTTAATGCCTTGTTTGAATGATGTCCGTGATCTATACGGGCTCCTGAAAAGCAACAAAATTGACATACCTATATTATGTCTAACAATGAGTGTGCACTGTGGAGTTAATCTCACAGTGAATAAAGTTACCTTCAACAAATAAGTAAAATCCGTTGGGATTCTTGCTCAGAATTTCAATGGCTTTCTCCGTCATATCTGTCAACGACGGGTGTCCGTTTGCAGCTTGTTCGCTATAATATGATATTTCAGAATCGGAAAACAGGCCAAGTAAATAGTCTGTTTTGCTAGCGTCAACGCTCTTGAGCTCTCCAACATTTTGAACGTATGTAGCATTAGAGTTTTCTGGTTTGCCGGTCTGCCATAGTTCAATTAGGTTCTTGCCATCTTTCCTTTGACCAACATCACCTGGGGTATTTTCTGGCAAAAATTTCTTGCGTCCCCCTCCCATAATTACCTGGACACATGGATCAAGCAGAGTAAATTAAAAGTAAACTTAAATATAATAAATAACTTGTCAGGAGGTTTGGACAGCATCCACTCACATTTATGTTTCTTCCCGGCTCGTTTAAGATGAGCTGTTCTGCAATATCATCACAATCTGAAGGGTCTGCGATTGATTCCGAATCACTGCTTATGTCCGCGTCACACTCCCAGCCTCGATTGGCAATGTGTGCATAATTTCCTCCAGGGCTGGCACCGGTAATATGATCGGTTGTAACAACACCGGTTGACTTTCCTGCTGCCTGATTCAAACCATAAACAACCACACTTGTCATTATTATATTACTCTACATCTTATGGTCGTGATTTGTGTATTGACTTAGGTACATTATCATAAACCAAAATTAAAACGAATTATTATTACGCACCTGTGCCCAAGCTAAAATAGAGGATACTTGATTCGCCACATTGTTTTGTAACGTGCAGTTGCGTCTTACAACATTGGAGTTCACTCCCATTGTTCCGTAGTTGGCTTTGACTCCGCATAGGTAAGCAGTTGCTGAGCATGCTGAATCCGCTGTGTAATACAAAGAGTTACCAAAGTCAAAGTGTAATCAATTTGGATGTTTGGTTATGCACATGCCCAAGTTTCATAACTGCAAAAACATTTTTAAAGTTTGAAATTTTCTTCTGGGAAATACCTGTTTGAGAATCAACACAAAATGTCTGAAAATATAAACAGAGATGAAGTTATAATTGCGTTCAGATTTTTCAACATGTTTTTTGGTGAGAGTAATTGCAAGCAGTCAATACATGCATACCCTGGACATGCCGGTATGTGTAAATGTGTCCATGTGTAGTTCTCCTTCTTCCCCAAATTGAACATTGTCTACGGCTTGACCTTTAAGGATACGAGCTGCAGTTATGGTTGGTACACCAAATCCATCACCCAAGAACATGATGACATTCTTTGCTTGCCCGACTAGCTGTTGAGTGTTTAATCTGTTTGACAAGTCATTTTGAGCTGAGGTTCTCCAAAATTCCGGATCTATATGAATAAAAAAATCAGAGAATCTTTCAATCAACCGGCTTATCAATAATTATTAGCAATAATAGTAAGTCAGGTGGGTGAGCCAAATGTTCCGATTAGCCAAGTGGACTGAGGTTGAAGTGCGATAAAATGAAATGCGTTGTTGTCCACCATAAATTGTTTCAAAATATAACCATTCAAGGCAAGCAATGTCATATTGGTTTTTTTCGTATAGGGCATGGGAATTTTAAAACGAAACGCGAAACGATAAACTCTGGCGCATTTGAAGGGCTATTTTCACATAGGTATTTATAGATTTTCTTTACAATAAATATTGAGTATTTATAGTTTATTGTAAATTCATTGGTTCAATTCATTTAAATTACCTACCCTCGACTGGACCACCAACACCTTTGCTGGAAGCTGATCTGTAGACTCCGTCTGGATGCATATACGAATCTGCATTGGATTAGAAAAATGCAAAGATATGTTCAAAAACAGAGCATAAATTACAAAATAAGTTGGTTTAAAGCACAGCTATAAACGTTATTACCATCGTTGGCCGAAGAATGAGCCCGAACAATAACCACTCCGATCAGAGCTATTGTGCATACTTTTTGTAACATGATTGCGGGGTAACCTTTGCAAAGAGCGATTCCAACTATTCCAAGTTCAATGTAAAGCAATCACGACCTTTCCAAGACAGCGATTGAACATCAACTGTGTGGAAGTAGCTGTTTCAGATACCAAGCTGACCTTTATAAGTAGGCCAACACCTCAACCTCCTCGCGGCTCATACGCCTGTTTAATTGTTTATCAAATCTGATCTCAGGTCGATAAGCTTCGATGAGCCGATATAATAAATATGCTTGGGTGGGATGATACTTATGTTACATTAGATTGGACATGATGACAAGAACAAGTGGAGGAAAACTACGCAATCGGCACTGCTTTTCAGAAAACTTCCCAAGTTGTCAAATTCATTTCCAGCATAATATACACAATACATGATTAAAAGGCAAAAGGAAACTATCAAAATTCTTACCACGGTACTCGATTGATGTAATATGTCATTCATTTGTTTGGTAATTATAATTGGCAATTGGTACTTCAACTTCAAGTAGAAATGCTTAAAAATGTAGTATCAGGCCAAAGCACTGATACCAATAAAACCGTCTACTACAGACTCGCATTGTTAAACTTTAATAACTAATTCACTGTAGTTTATTAACAAGGCGTGTTCCTTACATCATATATAGGTAAATAATTCGACTCAACCCAGAGAGCATCAAGATTGGAACTTGGAACAGTGCAAAAAGTAAGATATCGTGTACATCACGAAAAATTCATCAAAGCACAATAAAATTTCAACACTTCTTCCTTACTCAGCGTATCTATTTCAACCGTTGAAGGTTGAGGAATATGACAAATCTCACATACGTAATTATAAAGTATTACAAAGCAATTTTAAAGCTCCATTTTGCTCAGCGCTTGCCTTTTGTGATCCTACTCTACTAATGGGAGTATATTCCCCCGTCAACCAAAATACCAGATCCATTCACCATTGTAGATGCGCTACTGCTCAAGAATAAAACAGAATCTGCGGTTTCCTCCACTGTCAAAAGGCGCTTGGTCAGTTGACGCTCGTCAACCAAGGTTTTTAAAACATGGTCAGCCACATCTTGCTTGCTCTCATCCGTGATTAAAAGTGTCTTCATAACTGTTGGTCGGACACACGTCACCCTAATATTATGTGGAGCAAGTTCCAACGCCATTGCTTTTGTCAGCATTGAGACTGCGGCTTTCGTGCAACAATACATTGGGATGCCTTTCAGAGCTTTGTCGTCCACCTAATAAAATTAACATTAGGACCGTCATTTTGCATTGTAAATTGCAATCAATGCAATCCTATAATATTGAAATATTTCTGAAATGCAGACCCACCATGGACGAAATGTTAACAATTGTTCCGCCCTTCCCTTGCTTAATCATTCCACGGGCCACCGCCTGGCTGATGTTCACAATAGCATTGAAATTAACGCCAAAAATCTTATTCAATCCTTCCATCGTGACATCCATGAAATTCTCCGGAACTAAAATGCCAGCATTGTTGATGAGATGGTCAATCGGGCCAATTGTATCCACTATTTTTCGAGTTTCCTCCCAATTCGTGACATCCCCTTGTACAGTAGTCACAAAGGGAAAGTCACCCCTAAGTTGGCTCAGTAGTTGTTCGTTTTTCTCAATAACGAAAATCGTAGTGCATCCAGCATCAACAAATCTTTTCACAATTCCCCTCCCCAAACCTGAAACGCATTGTAATGCATAATAATATTTTTCTTGTAGCAAAGTCCGTTATGTCAATTAAAATATTTAGTAAGCCTTTTCTTACCGGCTCCTCCGCCAGTCACAAGTACCTTTTTCCCTTCAAAGTTGTATTTGACGGACATTTTTGCTTAAAAATTATATCCTGAAAAGTAAAACCTGGTAGCATCACCTTCACTGAACAAGTGAAACTGCCTCCAAAATTTCATGAGCAAGAACCCAACCCGTGAGAATCTGACCGTCACACCTGGTGGCTCGGTTGGTTGGATGTTATACATTCTTAATTGATAAGTGGAAGCATGTGAGTTAACCTTTATGTTATCGACTCGTCGTAGATGAAAAACTAGCAATCTGTGTTTGTTTGAATTTGTGTGTATGTAAAACAAATATATTTATGCATGCTTTGGTTAGGTTGGAACGGTACGCAGCGAGCATTATAGAATTTTAAGTCAGCTGAATTATTAATTCCAAACTTTAATAATCAACCATGCCAGAAGCATATTATTTTTGCTTCGGTCATTAAGTTTCTTATCCTTGTCAGACTACAATCAAAAACTTGGGTAGGCGTAAGATTTATTTCGCTGCCTGTGTTGCCATCCAAAATCTTCCATAACAAAGTAAATAAAATCCACAACTACAACCTTTTCCAAACTCGTAGGACTAATAGGAAATTCTCACAACTATGTATCCTCCATAAACTGAATTGTTATTGCAAATTGTAACTGTTACTGAAGTTCACAACTCAGAACCCATGGAAGTGGCTGGCACAGATAAGACACAAAAGGAGTGGCCGGATAAGTGTGCCCTATAATTATAACGCAGCCATGTGGATGAGTAGGAGTATGCATGTAATATGAATACGTGAATAAAAATGCGACCTGGCGTAAATAAGTTGGTGAAAATTAAATTACGAAATGAACGACCAACTTCGTTTTCTTGTAATTCGTTGATAATATGCTTATGAGTTTCACAATCTCAACCTGCAAAATAGATACTTATTTGCTTTAATTGTGGTTGCAACTATAATACTCGTAGAAACAACAATATCATATAATGTAACATTTCTCCACTTCTCAGGTTGTATACTAACTTGGCGTTATTTTGTTGGTTTAGTCAGCAATGGGAAAATAAATAAGCATGCTGTTTGAATAAAAATAATCGTACATAATATAAACTCCCAGATTTCCCTTTGCATAACGCAGTTATATTTCCTCAGACAACAAGATGGGACGATACATTTGATGTGTGTATTGGAAACGAATTGTGTTACATAGAACACATTTATTTTTCGCTTGAAGATAGGTTAATTTTCTAACAAAGTTTGTGCATATTTATTACATGTATTTCACCAGTTGAGATAATCCCGTTAACATTCCTCGCAAGTAGCAAGATTTTTATACGACTTAGGTATACGAGAGAGAAGCTTCATTTGATTATGTGTGCTGGGAAATTAACATTGCAAGTAGTAAGTAGAGTGAATTCAGTTCGAACTTCAGCTCAGCTTGAGGACACCTTCCTAGTTAATGGGAATATATTCCCCCATCCACCAAAATACTAGATCCGTTAACCATGCTGGATGCGTTGCTGCACAAGAACAACACAGAATCTGCGGTTTCCTCAACTGTTAAAAGTCGCTTTGTCACTTGACGCTCTTCTGCCAAGGTTTTCAAAACATAATTGGCCACATCCTGCTTCCTCTCATCCGTGATTAAAGTTGTCTTCATCACTGAAGGTCGGACACAAGTTACGCGGATTTGATGTGGAGCTAGTTCCAACGCCATTGCTTTAGTCAGCATGGACACTGCAGCTTTCGTACAGCAATACATTGGAAGACCTTTCAGAGCTTTTTCATCCAACTGTGAAAGAAGTGGTCATTCGGAATTTATCATATTGAAATTAATATACTGTTTGAAGGCAATTTGCATATACATATTTAAAGATTTCCAACCCACCACGGACGAAATGTTGACAATTGTCCCACCCTTTCCTTGTTCAATCATTCCACGGGCTGCCACTTGGCTGATGTTAACAATGGCACTGAAATTAATTCCAAAAATCTTATCCAATCCTTGCTTGGTGACCTCCATGAAATTCTCCGGCTCTGCAATGCCCGCATTGTTGATGAGATGATCTATGGGTCCAATGGTTTCCAGTATTTTTCGTGTTTCCTCCCAATCTGTGACGTCCCCTTTGATACCTTTTACAACGGGGAAGTCAGCCATGAGTTGAGGCAGTAGTTGTTCATTTTTCTCAATAACAAAAATGGCAGTGCAACCCGCCTCTGCAAACTTTTTGACAATCGCTCTCCCAAGCCCTGGAACAAGGTATTATTCTTACAATGCAAAGCAAGGAGATTTTTTTTAAAGATAAGGCTAAAATATTAAGATTTACCGGCTCCTCCCCCAGTGACGAGGACCTTGTGACCTTCAAAGTTGTATTTGACCGACATGTCGTGCACCTTCTGAGTGTATTACCTCAATAGTGACAACACTTGCGTGAAAAAAAAAGTTACACTGCAGCAGCAAACAAAACGAATCCGAATGGGACTGGCAGCGAATCTCTTTTTCACCTGATGGGCTGAAATTATTAATTGACACGCGAGATGAGAGTGGGTTCCATTTACGTTCCATATCTGGACATAGTGGTCATGCGTATGACTTCAGCGTGTATGGATGTGGATTATGTTAAAAGTACAACTGAATCTAAGCGGGTTGGGTTTGGAGGTTAACCGGAATATAAATAACATACCTATGAGTTTAAGTTATATCTTGTAATCAACATTTTTACGACTATACGACTGCCAATCTGATACATATATAATATATACCAAGTGAAACATGTATGGATGGAATATCACTGAATGGAATATCCAACATCCCAGAGTTAAACCGGTAAATTAGGTGCAGAGGTGAGGTACACACGACTCCAATCCAAATACCTATATCAAATATAAACATAAAATGGACAAGTGAAGGTCTAATACTACGAAATAGACTTTTATTTGATGGTGCAATGGGCATTAAGGAATATTTTAATTTTAAATAGTGGAATAATAGTGGAAAAATATAAATGTACGCATAATCATTTTTGGTACAATGGTGCGTAACTTTGGAAGAGAAACGCCTGACGTTTGAATAAACAAGCATCTGTAGAAGGTGCACTTTATGAGTCAACTATTGTAGCAGTATGAATTCATTGAATATGTATGTCCTTGAGCTAGATCTGACCGACTGGATGCTTCGTCACATCAGAACTAGCTTTGCATTTATGTACATTTATTTTCCAACTATATTTGAACACGGGCATTATTAACCCACCTTCATGGATTAGTTTGGCTAATAGTATCTCAAAGTAATGCAGATATTCTCCAATATCCACATAATATACTGACAGGAAATAGCAGAAATATGTGCATCAAATCATTTTTCTTGCTTCTTAGAAGCAAGTCAAGTTTCCTATTTAATTTAGGTGGACAGTATTTCCTAATTAAGTGAATTAAATTAAATAAATTGTAAATTGGACATCGCGATACGCACTACATGTAAACCACTATTATATATATATCCAAAAATTATGTTTGTAGATAGCCTGATTTTGCAAGAGGTAATGTAATTATAAGTATACGAGGCTGTTGCATGACAGTGGATTGCTAAAGAAGGCTTTCGAAAAAGTACGATTCATCAATTTAAGTAGCTACGTATAACTGCACACCAATGAACATTATGATTATTATGAACTGCTTCAAGTATGTCCTTGAGCTTGGCCGCCTCTTGCTTCAACCAGAGAAGTAACTTGCTGCATTTTTGCCAATATGTAGATTTGCATCCAACTGCCAGTCTTCTTGGTTCTGCTATAGTAGCGAAAAAGCTGGATCAACGCTGTCCTTTTTTATCAAACACCAAATATATGAGAATGTCAATGTCATGCATGCCCCATGCATGCCTGTTATTCCCAATCAACGTGATAAAACACAAAGCAAAATTCATAATACATAAATATATCGACTCGAATTGCAGTAGACCATGAGAGAACTTGTTTTATAATGCTATTACATAACAACAACAACACGGTCTGCATGGCATAGCGCACTGTTGTGCAGTAAATACATAAATGGTTCCAGGGGCTGAACAAGTGCATTTTGGGAGCAGTGCCGTGCATGGAGAAAGTCTCACGATTTATTTGACATAATAACTATTTAGGGAGGAAAATGGTTTTTATTTTGACCGTTGTACTTGTGACCTGTGTTTTGGTAGGCCTGCTGATTTACGCCCGATGGGAACACGGGAGACTGGAGAAGTTGGGGGTACCCATCGTGAAGTATCATCCCCTTTTGGGCTCCGTGAGAGAACTATACGAACAAGTTGGAGGTCTTCATGATTGCATATGGCGAGAAAAATATGGGGATATTTTTGGGGTACTTGTAATTCTATCTGGATATTGAAAAACGTACAAATTATTACTGCGAAAGTAAAATAGGGATTGAATACTTTTCTGATAGGTATATGAGGGACGCCAAGCTCAACTGTTTGTTTGCGTGCCCGAGCTGATCCGCCTGATTTGCATTAAAGATGCGAGCTATTTTGACTCCAGGAGAATTTTGGAATATCAAGATCCCGTGTTAAGTGAAATGCCTGATTTTCAACCACGTAAATATTTTTCCCTAGCCTGTAGCTGTAGTTTTATATTGAAAGGTGAGTTAGGTAACTTGTGCTAATATTTCCGAATGTATGAAAGAATAGCGGAGAAGTGGAGAGTCCTGCGGAGTTTGTCCACCCCAGCTTTCACAACTGCCAAAGTGAAAATGATGAACTTGCCAATGAAGGAGTCCACGTTGGACTTCATTGAAGATATCCGAAAGAAAGTGAAAGCTGGAGATGGGATTCATAAGGGCTTGGCGATAGATACGTAAGTGACCTAAGTAATAGAATGGTAATACTACCTACTGCCTCATGTTCACTCGGTGTAAAGGGGTTTCTTCTTTGCGAAAACAGGGCAATACACACCATGCTGACAGATCTCATCTGCAGATGCGTCTTTTCCATTAAAGTAGGTGGTGCCCAATCAAAAGACAATGAATTCGCCAGGCTTGTCACCGAAATCATGACACCACCTCAGGACCTGCAGTCCACAAAACTGCAAAGGGAATTGGCCTTGTGGTGCCGTAAGTATCCTTATTCTAACCTAATTTAATCACCTATCAGCATTTTATATATTATAAAGGCGACACTACATTTTATTTCAATGCAGATACCTTCCCTTTCATCAGAAAGATAGTGAGTGCACCAATATTCAACCCAGAACCCATCCATAAATTCAAACTCATTTTCAGGCAGTTAATGGATGAGAGGAGAAAGTCCGGCCAAAAACTGAATGACGTTGTGGACATGTGCATCGAGTGGATGGACAAGTTGGATACTCCTGAGTTCAAGTCTGCTCAAATCACTGAACTTACCATAATGTGTCAAGCCCTCGTTTTCTTCTTTGCAACTCAAGACCAAGTCAGCACAATGATCTCCTCAGTCATTTACCACATGACTCAAGATCAGAAAATCGCCAAGAAAGTGATTCAAGAGGTGGACGCAGTTTTTGCGAAGCATAACGAGAAAATTGAGCATGAGCACTTGAACGAGTTTGTGTACCTCAATGCCTGCTTGTCCGAAAGCCTACGGTTGTATCCAGTTTTCCACCGGATTGAGCGAGTGTGCACCAAAGAGTGGAGTAACGAGGAGTATGGTTTACACATTAAAAAGGGCATGCCTATTATTATGCCAATTTGGGCAGTGAACCGCCACCCCGAACACAATGAACATCCCGAAAAATATGATCCAGAGCGGTTTATGCCTGAAAACAAGGACAGCTTAAATCCCTACTCGAGTACCTCGTTTGGTCATGGTCCGAGAAACTGCACTGGAAAGCGGTTTGCAACTGAGGCAATGCCACTGATAGCGGCCCACCTTATCAAACATTTGAAATTTAGTGGAAGGGAAGATACAACGTTTGAATTCCTTCCTGGAGGTCCATACTTTACCCCGCATAATCCTATTGTTGTTGATGTTCAAGTTCGCTAAAGGAAGAAATAGGTTACGTGACATTTGTGGTTTAGAGGACAAGCTTATATGAGATTACATATTAGGTGTAATATAATGTTGTAAGTTTTTGGAAATGGTCAATCTCCACTTCTTTCTAATGACTATAAGTGCTCTGCATCTCATTAGTGGCGTACCACTTCATACTCATTCAATTATCAATATTTGAGCACACTTACTTCGAAGCATAGGAGGGTTTGTATTAATTAGCAAGTACAGACTGAACTACCCATGGGTGGTAGAGCAGTACATGCAAGAGTTGGGCCATATATGGAATTGGTATATAGTCAAGTTCAAGTATTACAATTACAATACATTGTAAAAATATCTTCACTAGTTTAGATATACCCATTCAGTTCAAATTGCAACTGATTGAGAGTTTGTGTTTGCGTCAAGCCTGCGGAGGTAATCATGCAGCTTTATAGATTTAGAGTAGACTATGGCTGGACACGTGGACATGACTGTTAAGTGTTAAGCGTACTGCTTTGTAAAACGAATGGCATTCAAAAAAATATATAAAACTATGTATTTAAGCTGTGTATAAATAGCACCTACGTTGTTTAATCCTCCATGGATAGTGCCTCGTATTGCAACAAGTTATGCAATCCCAACTTAATTATTATTAAGGATATGGTGTAGAAATGAGGATTATTAATAAACTTTTTAAAAAATGTTGCATTCACTATGCATATATCAATGAAAGTTACTCTTCGCCTTGAACCTGCCCTTGAGCTTTATATACTCCAGCTTCAACTTGAGAATCCTAAATTCACTTACGTGGTTCACAACTTGTTGCTTTAATCCTGCTAGCAAAAGTTGAATCGGTAATTCTTTTTATCAGACATGCACAAAAAATCGTGACATGACTGTGAGACTGAATCCATGTATTTGTCACATGCATATGCCATACCCGCTTGTACAACTCAATCCAGTATATTATGAAAAACATGTTATTCTCACTCCAAAGTGATTAAGCAAATAATCGTTTTCAATTACACTCAATATTGCTGAGTCTCACTACGATTGTTATTGCATAACAACTGATTAGAACATCTACACACAGATGAGTTGCAGTAAATGGGTTCCACCGGCTTCATAATCTCATATTTTGAGAGCAGCACCAGTTATAAAGAGATTGTGCTCGGATCCTCCTGGTCTGCATTAAAAATTCCTTGATAACACTAATATCTGCAACGAAAAATGGCCTTTGTTCTGGCCGTAGTAGTGGTGACCTGCGTTTTCGTAGCCTTATGGATTTATGCGCGATGGGAGCACGGAAGACTGGAAAAGATGGGGGTACCCATCGTGAAGCATCATCCCCTCTTAGGCTCAGCGAGAGAAACCTACGAACAAGTTGGAGGTCTTCATGATTGCATATGGCGAGAAAAATATGGGGATATTTTTGGGGTAAAATTGTAATTCTATCTGAACCTTGAAAAACGTGCAAAATTATTTTAGGAAAATTGAGTACAAAAAATATGATATGCTTTTCTGACAGGTATACGAAGGACGACAAGCTCAACTGTTCGTTTGTGTACCCGAGTTGATCCGTTTGATTTGCGTCAAAGATTCTAGCTATTTCGACAGCAAAAGGCCACTTGACTTTCAGGATCCTGTGCTAGACGAGATGCCGGATTTTCAACCATGTAAGTTACCATTGGTCAATGATTTTAGCTTCACTATATTTAGTTAGTAGCTTACGATAAAAAAACTGCTTGTCAAAACCAGTGGAGAAATGGAGGCTCCTTCGAAGCTTGGCCACTCCAGCTTTCACCAGTGCCAAAATAAAAATGATGAACTTGCCCATGAAGGACTCCACAATGGACTTCATTGAAGATATCCGAAAGAAAGTTAAAGCTGGAAATGGGATTCACAAGGGTTTGGCAATAGATACGTAAGTCGATATATGTATAAACTATGAAATATGACATGGCTCTTTATATGTTCACTTTTATCGTTTCCTTTTTTGAAAACAGGTCAATTCATTCCATGCTCACGGATCTCATCTGCAGGTGCGTCTTTTCAATTAAAATTGGGGCACAAACAACCGACAATGAATTGGCAAAGATTGTCCACGAAATGGTAACACCTGCCCAGGACTACCAGCCCACAAAACTCCAAAAGGAGCTGATATTATGGACTCGTGAGTACCAACAATGATTTAAAAAACCCCAACTAACGGCATTATGTGGAACATTGTCTCATAAATAAGATTATCTTTTCTATTAAGATGTTTTCCCTTTCATCAAGAAGATTGTAAGCGCTCCAATCTTCAAGCCAGAACCCGTGCAGAGGTTCACAATCCTCTTCCGGCAGCTATTGAACGAAAGGAGGAAGTCAGGTCAAAAGTATAATGACGTGGTGGACATGTGCGTTGAATGGATGGACAAGTTGGACACTCCAGAATTCAAGTCTGCTCAAATCAGCGAACTCTCCATAATGTGTCAAGCCCTCGTCTTCTTCTTTGCAGCACAAGACCAAGTGAGTACCCAAATCGCCGGGGTCATTTACCACATGACTCAAGATCCGGAAATCGCAGAAAAAGTGACCGAAGAGGTGGACGCAGTCTTTGCCAAACATAACGGGAAAATTGAGCATGAGCACTTGAGCGAGTTTGTGTATCTCAATGCGTGCATATCCGAAAGCTTGAGGTTATACCCGTTTTTCCATCGGGTGGAACGTGTGTGCACCAAAGACTGGAGTAATGAGGAGTACGGGTTGTACATCAAGAAGGGAATGCCAATTATGATACCCCTCTGGGCGGTGAACCGGAACCCAGAGCATCACGAAAATCCTGATAAATTCGATCCAGAGAGGTATAT